>QGMK01000340.1:0-27858 GCA_007825345.1 Lachnellula suecica
GAAGAGCCGCGCGAGGAGCCAGAGCAATAGGAGGGATGATGGTGTGACGAATGAGGTTGCTAGGACGAAGGCGGAGCGCGCGCAGAAGCTGTCGCAGCGGAAGATGAATAGGATGGCGAGACAGGGTGAGGCTGATAGACATGTTCCTGCTGCGATGCCGAAGCATTTGGTACGTTTTCCCATCCCTTTCTTCTCCACCATGGCCTTACTAACTTTATATTCAGTTCTCCGGCAAGCGCGGCATGGGCAAGACGAACAGTCGTTAAAGGCTTCTTTCACCTTTCTTCAAAATTGCTTGCTTGGCGTTTCGAGGCGTCTTTTCCCTGCATGTTCGTTGGCGTACGGCTTGGCTTGTCTGCTTGAGAACGGCATGAGCTTCACGAGGGAGTGGGAAAAGTTGTTGTAGATGTATTCAGCGCGCAAGCTACATATCTAGGTAAATTAGAATGAGAATTGATGTTCAGAATCTACTTGCAAGTCCTTGTCTTCTTTCCGATAGGAGGAGTATACGTCCCAAGAACGGTCCTGATTGATCATAAACCGTTTCCTGTTTTTTTACAATCAACTTACAGAGTAGGCATTCAAATATCTCGTCATTGGTCGGATATTCGAAAACCTGTAAACATTATTTTGAAGTTTTCTATTGTGTTGAAATTGTCACGCACGCTTGATCGAATATTTCTGACATCTACAAGAATGTTACGTAGATTGATCCAACATAAAGCTCCCTTCGAAAAAGACAGAAGTGTTAATCCATTGCCAAACCCAAAAGCGAGCCCCTTAAACCGACATACGCACTATCCCACTCTTAGCTCGGCAACGTAGAGTACGTACGAGAAAGCTATTCAGGAAATCTTAGCCCAAAACATCTCTGAAGTACTTCTCTCTGTCAGATGTAAAATGCGGTCTTTTTATTTCAAGTAAACAGAAACGATTACGAGATATACTTACCGCGGCGTAGCATGTGCAGATACATGTACACCAAGTATATGTACAGCGCGGATCAGAATTCCACGTGCAGCTTAAGTGCAATACATCGGGGTTAAGTCGTGCACGCCTCGTGTCGAATTTTCCGCCGACGTATACTGCAGTAGACAAGTTAGACTACTTTTTAAGGTGCTTATCAGACTCTGGTGGGCTCGTTCTGATTGGGCTCCGGGCAAACGCATGGGGCATGAAATCGGGATATGGGTGGAGTACTGCATGCGTGCGGATCATGCTCTGTATTTCCGGACTGGTGATGCAGCAGTCTGTGACGGCACTGTTCAGAATCAGTTGCGCGTTACGTGGCTTTCGTGACGAACTCGATTGATAGAGTGCTGCTGAACCAACACATCACTGTCGTAGTGGGATTTTAGAGTTTCCCGTTTCCTTCCATACCCATGCCAAACACCAACACAAGACCAACAGAGGCGAGCGGGACTCGCCTTGGCCCGGCGTACCACAAGATCTAGTATACCAAACCTTGAATGTAGTGCCTGTGCGTATTGGTGTCACAGTGGACTGCTCCGGCTCCATCGCCATAATACTACCTTCCTTCGTCAGTAGCACTACTGCAGCTAGGAAAACCAGGCGCCCCATACTTCAAAGAAAAACATAACGCGCGGCATTACAAATTTCAGAAAAGGCATGCTTGCAAGATAAAAAGCCTCGCTGCAGAATGAATGAGCCTGGAGGTACAGTACTGTGTACGCATATCAGATGTGCAAAGAGGAAGTGTCATACCCAAGGAGAGTGAACGCTGGAGAATCTGAAGACTCATCTAGCAGAGTAGTTTCGGCAGGAGACTGGTCTCTTGAGTTGGTTCACTTTGACAGCCACATGCATGAGACCCGCTTGGCCTCAAACTGGCGTGTCCCTACTCTTCGGCTGAGAGTACCAGAGGCCCAAATCTCGCCTTGCACAACATCATGAGTATGCTTTTGATCTGGAACTTAGGGCTGCTGTGTACTTGAGCACTGCATATTTCATGCGTTAAACCGATTCCAAATTCCCAGCTACCATGCCGTCGGTGCCTTCAAGCTTTGTTCTCGTCTCACGCAGCTTGTAGTACTTCAATACGCCGGCACAGTCGGGACTGAAGTTAATGGCCATGGCGAAGACCTGTAACAACAAGACGGCCCGCTTTATTGATTTTCTGAATGACAAATGAGGTGGTGCTGAATCATATGGCAGCAACGACTCTGCCATCTCTGAACCATTAGGCAATGAGAATGCCAGCAAAGACAGCACATATTTGGGCACGAATGAAGTACCGGGCCATATTCCAGGCCGCCTCAAAAGAGAACTCTGCAAAGTGTCGGAAGCTTAAGAAGGCTAGTGCTCGGGAGTAAAAGGAGCCACCCATTTGACAGCTCAGTTCCTGATCTCTAGATGGTCAGCGTGGAGGGGGACCCGCAATTCGTATTAGTTGCTCCGCTTTATGGTGGTGGTGAAAGTATCCTCGGCGGTTTCGTGAGGGGTTCGCATTATTTCCTAGTGGTCGTCTTTTGGCCCTTTCCATGCAGAAAAGGTATGAATGAGTACTCGTCGCATTCTCAAATTAGGATATCCTGGTTGGAAGATGAAAGGGCTGCAAGAATTCGATCAATGGGATGCGGTCCGTGTCGCTCCCTGGTCTTCATGTCCAATAGATCACACTCAGTGCTTGCCCAACGCCACTTTACCACGTTCAAACCCTATATCGATCCGTCATTAACCGGAAAAAGTTCTCCCCTCAAGCGAGTGATCGTGTTCTATCCTCTCCCCCTCTTTTCATTGAAGATTGTGCTAGGCAGAGCGAGTTTATGTTGAGAAGACCGAGGCTGATTTGACCTATACCAGAAGCAGAACACTCAGCAAACCACCAGAAGAATTGCCAGCATGTCGAGGTGAGTAGAACGCTCCCAACTACCCCTTGTGTAACTCGCTAAAGGACTCCACTGGGAGCAGCACCATTGGAAGTACGTATAATTTTGGAGAAACCTGCGTCCTCATCTTGTCAATCCCGCCAGATTCTCACCTGTCTTGATGTCTCGGAACGTTTTAGATACTGGCAGACCGCTTTTGAGCTCCTAATCCTTCCCCGGTCGAGTAATGCTGACTCCGGAAAGTCAATCCCGAGGCAGGTACTAGTTCCTTGGACAATAGCTTCCAGGAGACGATTATCTTGCACAATAGAGAGTTCCAGCAATACTCGATAACCAATCAAGTCTATTTTGTACCCATCGATGAGGCAAGCAACACCTAAGCCGTCCAAAAGAGGTACCCTGACAAGTTCCTCACTGTGTAGGAAGAGGTGGAGAGATCTCAGATTATGCACAACGTCCTGAACAGAGTATTCGACGGCAGGCTGATATTCCCTCCATTGACGAGACCACGACGAATCCTTGACTGCGGTTATGGAACGGCATCTTGGGCTTCAGAGGTAGCGGAACAAAACGAGCGCTGTGATGTATGACCCTCTTTCATTCCTTCTACACTAGTACATCAGGCATAAGTCAGACTGGCATCGGTCGATCCCAGAAGCTCTCAGTCACTGATCGAATTTGTACGGGCGTGGCACGATGCCACAGAAGTTATCGCCGGCGCAGATGGTGATATTATCCCTCCAGGTTCAAAGCAATCAACGAGAAGCACTGACTCAGACTTGTTGTTCCAGGTTCTGGGGGTAGATGTATATCCATACCAACCTGAAGAGGTCCCACCAAATCTCTATCTCCAAGTCGATGACCTAAATCGAAGGTGTGTCTTGTCGTCTCTAGAATTCTACCGTCGCCGCTGGCTGATGAGATCAGGTTCACATTCCCGGCCCATAACTTCGACCTCGTCCACTCACAGCTTATGACGGGCGGGATACACGTCAATCGGTGGAGAGAGTACGTTCGAGATATGTTCCGCGTTACCAGGCCGGGAGGATGGACACAGATGGTGAGTTGTCAATAATTAAGGTGTCTGTGTGCCTTTCCCAGGGATATGTCCGAGTTGAGGCATGAACTCCTCCATACATCCGCCTAAATGAGAGCTTACCCCGAGCTACTTTATCGTCAACTATTCTTGGAGTAGGATTGCTGACTCCGTGGCGTTGATAGGTGGAATTGTACTTAAACGTCCAGAGTGATAATGGAAGCCTGTCTGACGGTATGCCAAAGCTTGTTCCTGGAAGTGTTTATGCTGACCAAGTGTCGAATCAGATCACGCTCTCAGGCAATGGAGCACACGGTATATGGAAAGTCTTGAAGGCTTGAAAGATCTTCGCGTCCCACTACGGCTCCCGAACATGATGAGAGACGCAGGATTTGTAGATGTGGAACATAGAATGATACCGCTCCACACTTGTGCTTGGTCGAACGGTAGGTAACTTTCTGTTGGACAAAGGTTGCAACTAAGCCATATTAGACCAGAGAGAAAACGAGATTGGGGCAGCATTTCGAGAGGTTGTCCATCGCTTCCTATCCTCTATGGCCATATATCCTTTCACTGAGAGGCTAGGGTAATCACCATATTCCATGGCCGACTTCAAGAGATTCTGACATGGCTTGTAGCATGACGATCCAAGATGTCCACTTGCTGGTAGCTCAAGCCAGACTCGAGGCTGACAACCCAGCTTTCAAGGTATTGTATTCCAAGCTGATCCAGGGATGCATCGGCTGATGATGTCTCCAGGCATATTTCCCCTTATACGTCTGTATTGGAAGAAAGTCTCGTACTCGGCGCTAAGGAAGAAAGCTTTTGGTGGCTGACGTTGCTCGGAGTAACTGAGGATTGTTGTGTTAGCAAGCGATCTGGAGAAGAATCACAGAATCGAATTCAACATGCAGTGGAGATTCAGTTACTGAAGTGGCAACTTATGCTGGCTAGTCTGTACCATCGTTTGATATGGCCTTTGTGTCTGGCCGCGTGTTCGAATGGCAGGATTGTCGCTCGGTCCTCGTTAGGTCTTTTTGAAGAAGATGAGGCTGGAAATCAATCCAATGGGCATTTGCTCAATGCGTGTTGCCCAAGTACAAATGATCTTGATGGCAGCCGTTAGCCATGGCTTAATGAATTGACCTGCATCTTTTCAACTCGGGGTTGGCGTGACTTGCGGAAGATGTGCAAGTACCCAGGAACCAGTTGTCGACGCGGCAGGGCAACAGACTGGACGCAACTTGCAGGGCAGTTGCAGAAGCGTCTGCGGCATGGTGTTGACTGCATCTTGTCCCACTTGAAGCTGTCAAGTCTGCATAAGGGCGAAGGCGGACTGTGCTGGCCTGAGCTGGGAGCAAGAGCCACCTCCTGGTGCGCTGATGCCAATTTTCTTCCCCTTGGAGAGGCGAGTAAGGCGATGCAAAGTTGCAGGCCACCGTCGGCACTCGATTCAGTGGGATCTCGAGGAAGTAGAGTAGTAAACGCGTCCGCAGAGGCACTGGAAAGCTGTTGGTCGTTTCGAGCACCTCTGGATGTGGCTGTAAGGGGGTGGCGCCGAGTGGTGTCGAGCTGCAGAGTCGCATGGAGATGGTACAAAGGCAGGATCTGCAGTTCCTTCGCAGAAGTGTTAAGATACATGTTGTTCGCAGAGGTGAAGAAGAGGAAAGCAGAAGATCTGAGCTTGGGAGGGAGTGGAAGTCTTCGTCTCGTCTCCTTCCTTCCCACTTCTGTCTCGCTAGGGCAGAAAGCACATCCTTGTATCCATGTCCATCCACCCATACTTCAAACATTCACACGGACATCCAGTTAAGCAGAGAATGGATTGCTTCCCGCATACAAGTCAGGGGGTACATCTTTTGTTTCCTATCAAGTGTCTCTACACTCTACAAGCGAAAATTCTCGAAGGGGTGGAATCCCTCGATTCCAACATTCAAACCCTCTACGCGTAAACACTAAGGATCTAAGGTGCTAAGGGAGGATAGTTCGTATTATTTGGTTCATATCCACGTGTTGGCGCCATTGAGGGAGGTCGTACCGCGTCTCCGGGTTGCCCTCATTCTATGTCCACTGACTCGGGTCGGCCCGTTTTCTCCTCAAGTGAGGCATATAATTTTCGGACGGGAAAGGGGAAAGAGAGCAGTATTGCTCTCGTGATTTGTAAGATTTCAATTCATTGACATGACTCTGTATTATATCTTAACCGCTTAATGTATGGATAGCTTACATTTTTGAAGTACTTTTCAAAACAGGGAGGGATGGTATACCCTTGGATCCGCGTTAGTTGGGGATCGTTGGGCAGCGGTCTTCGTCTCGGAGAATTTCTTGATATCATTGGCGTCCACCATAACTATCTATGTTGCTAATTACCTTTCTAACTCAGTGGCCGGAAACCAAGTCAGCTTGTCGTTATTGATATGTACTGTGAAGAATATTCTATCATTTACAGAGTACCTAAAACGGCGTCAATCTCTAACTCGCGAGCAGATAGTTAACTTCGGCCACCTCAAGAAGACGCTCTGTTTCTGCCAACCAACGTTTTCACCTTCCCAACCTTCCGGAGCAGCTCTTTACTCCTCCAAACTTTTCTAACTCCACTCCTGAGGGACTTTTTAATGGATCGCTCTCCTGGCCAGTCTTTGTTTTACGCCGATTTTGGCCAGCTTTCCAAGCCTCGCAGATCCCTTTGATGGGCCTTCCTAGCCTGGTCTTTAAATTTTGGACGGTTGGGAAGGTAAAACCGCTGCTCACAACTCCTCCGTTCCCCCTTCTCGGTCGCCCTTGACTCGAAACATTTCTTGGTAACTTACCCACTCCTGGTCATCATCAGACGGTGCCATAATTTCAAGAAGGGGCCCTGTATTTTCCCTGTAATCGAATACTTCGATTCCAGGCGTTCTGATGGATTCGTAGACACTCCATGGTACTTTGTGGTATTGGTCTTTCAAAAAAGCATCGGGAGAGTGATTAGCAATTTCTGACTTGAGAGCCTCCAATGAATATCTCTGTCCATACCATTCAATGTACCCTTGATATAAATTAAAGCTGCGAGACGATAGCCTTCTCGTAATATATTCAGCATCTATCATAGGCGTGATACCACCCAACCAGTTGCGTGCTATTTGCCTAATTTGAATCCGCGTTAGCTAGTAGTTTTGAGTCAGAGCTATAGGGAGTGAGTACGTACATTTTTGTACTATTCGGGTCGTAACACAGCCTCATGTAACATCGGTGTCTGAGTACTTTTGCATCAAGCCAGCGAGAATCAACTCTACCCTCTCGGAATATACGGGTCAATTCTCTGATGTAAGGTGAATCATGAAATGTCTTCGAATTTTGGATTTCTGAATCCCATTCTTTGAAGCGATCCAATCGATCTGCCACGAGTCAGTAATGCTTGGTCAATAAACGTTTTGGGGTGCTTGGAATAGCGCGGAGATCGTAAGATCTCATATACAGTTACTTTCTGAAAAGTGTTCGAGCTACTTTTAGAAGACGGAATGACTTACGTTGACTACCTATCCAACCGGCCATCGTGTCGATAGCAGACTCAAACTGCATGAACATGGTATCTAATTGGACCTGGAGGCTTTGATTTCGGGATTCAACCCAACTAGCACTCAACCAACCAGATTTCAATAGCGCTTCAGTCGTTTCAGTTGCTACGAACTGGTAACATGTTTCGATAAGGGTTTTCACGTTCTGGTTTGTTTCCAGGACCGCCGGTGGATAAATTTTGATATTCCTCACGTTTCGCAATGTACAGAAATTCATAAGAACCACTGTGATATAGTCTGGAGATTCTGCGTTGTTCGAGTCAGCCGGGAAATGCTGCATTGTTGTCTTTTGTGGCTTACCAGTAGATGAAGACCATCCCACCTGGTCAGTCTGTCCCTGGTTCCCCAAGAGCCTGATCTCAAGCTTTTTCAGATACCCCGCGGAGGAGAGCAGCTGTACCAGGGATCGGACTTTCTTCCAGAGCCTTATACTTTGACGGTGAGGACTTGGGGCCAGTATTTCAATTTTGACTTCATGAGTTTTCTCAAGAGGAAAATTCCTCAAGAGCCTGTTAATTTCAAACGCAGTGTGTTTGGAGCGCTTCCAATGATTACCCCGAGTTGTCCTGACCTCAAGCTCACAAAATTCGGTGTTTTCCCCGAAAACCATTTTGAATGACATCTTGTTTCTATAAAGCTCACACAAGAACTCGTCAGATAGCTGTCTGCTAGCACAAAGAATGCCGAAGCTGGGGGGTCGCATCCAATACGGCATCGGAGGTCCCTTCTCACGAGCGTCTAACACCTCGTTGAAGATCATGGAGCGGACTTCCTTGGGCAAAATTGCGAACTTTCCCAAGGTGGCATCCTTTTCGGGAGCCATGACGTTCGGAAGGTTCATAATGATGTGTCGCGAACAACTTAATGACGGTGAAACTAACAAATTGTCGTTGAATGATGGATCGTTTTACTAATCGGAAGGGTTTTCTGGCTGTGAGATTGAAGGAAGAAAGAACATCAAGAGTACTGGCACGAAGTAATATCACTACATCAACTAGAAATATAATGATTAATGGTCGTGGGTGGGGATTGCTAGTCGGGCCGCTCCGTTGACAAGTGCGCATTAGGCAGTAACCACGAAATTCATCATTGAACTGCTCCCTTTCGAATTGAAATTCTCGATAACCAAAAGTGGTCACTTTGATTGCCATTCTTTAGAAATAGTCTGCTGAAAGTTGTAGGTGATGAGATACGGTAGTCATTGAGGACGCTCGCAACAGATAAAAAAAAGTGACATTCAACACTGGTTTCGCGAAATGGAGTTATTATTCAAAATAGTTCTGAAGGTTCTATAACGGCCGAAACAATGAGAAAGCGCTTTTTCGATCAACTGGTTTAAAACAACATCTTTCCCTTGATAGCAAGCTGGCTGAAAGCGCCGTGTTGAGTGTCGCTTTTTTTGTCCACGGGAGGATAACCCCAGCCGCTTAAGCGAGACGAAAAGGGGGGAAGGGAGGAACATGCTTTCGATTAACATGCGTTTCAGAACAGATCCCTTCATTTCGCATTTCATTATAATAAACAATCGGTCTAGTCCTCAAACCCACTGTTCAATGACCATAACCCAACCGCATCCTGTGACTGGGATCTCGAAAGTTGCGCGCAGAACATGAGGTAGGTGCCACAAAAACCGTCAGATAGAATAGGGAGAAACTTCGCCAGCCCACGTAGCATCTCCACTATCTAACTTACTCTTCTTAAGAGACTCGAAAAATAACTCAAACTTTGCTTTGCACATCCATTCACTGATCAGCTGCTTCCGAAGTTTTTCAACGCCTTCCGTTCCAGCCTTTAATTTCCGATCTACCATTCGTCCCCTGAGCTTTTCATGGCAGAATGCTATGAAAGCCTCAACTTGGTGGACAGTTATTGCTTTGAAGTCTTTGCGAATGACCCAGATAGTGTCCTGACTCCAGGGTGCCCCCTGGCCCCACGTGTCATTCTTGCGCGGCTTTTTGGACACTTGGGTGCTCAGCATCAGCGACTTTAAACCATCTTTTTCCAACCTGTCCCAACCTTTTGAGTCTGTATCTTCGATCAAAACATCCAGAGTTTTCCGGCCATTGTAGGGGGCTTCCGGATCTCGAAGCATGAGAGGAATGCCCATGTGTTTGGAGATTTCCGAGTAGTAGCGTCTTGCCATCGAGGGTCTTAAATGTTGCTTTGGGACCAATTCCGATTCGTACGGCCGCCTATTCCTGAACATCTGATCTCCCAAGCAGTTGATTCGAACGCATAGAACCTGACCTCGAGGAATTTTTGAAAGAGGCTCACGGATTATACCCCCGGGTGTGCCCTGGCTGCTAAAATATCTTGCTGCAGTTCGGAGGTCCATCTCAACTATGTCTTGGTAGATGGTTTGCGTACTTTCGATACGGCTAGCCAGGCTGAGAACCACGAGGGGACACTTCCAACCACGGTCATCTCCCTCCAGCAAATGAAACATCGCCACATTAGACTTCTTTTCCTTTCCAATAAACGATTCGGGATGCTTGATTTCGATGGCTTTTCCAGAACTTCCATCTTTATCAACACCTTTGTTGTCGATGGTGTTTCCGAATATGATTGACTTTAAGAGATTATTTCCCAGATACTGCTCAGTGTGAGCAACTTCAGAGCCAAGTCCTCCATACTCGTTCTTTATATGCGCACACTCAACCCAAACAAATTTGAAAGTCGAATCAACTGGAAAGAGGATACCCAGTTTGAATGAGGAAACTTCTGTTGGTTTGGGGCGTGGTGTAGTTTTAATGAAGCAGGAGACTATGGAGCAAATCCCGACTAATTTTTTCTTGCCATCAAATCGATCAATATGATGACGCTTGTCCATCTCGAGACACCCAAGGGAGCAGTATGGAGACGACTTGCATTTGAGGCAGCACAACAAGGCCGGATCCTTGCAACGGGTGCAGATAGCAGCCATGTCTCGTTGCTTTTCGTCGACTTTCGAGGTTGAGATCGGCCTGCAGTCACCTTGGTCAGCTTCATTTCCAAGAATACGGGTAGTTTCAGGTGTCATATAGAACAAACTTACTAAGAGAATGTCTTTCAGGGATCAAAAGATCTGCTAGAAGTAGGTGATAGCCTCTTCCGGTAGCCACTTGAGAAGATTGTTGTTGTTGTTTGGGTTGCAGGTGGTGCTGACAAGAATAAGAATTGACGCAGAAGAAGAGCAAGTGACCTGCGAGATGGCGCCGTTATAAAGGGCAAGAGAAACAGTGAATGAACGGTGGAGACCATCAAAAGGTCCGATTACGGCATGTATTGAAAACAAGACATTCACTTAAGTCCCCGACAATTGAGGCCCGAAAAAAGGAGGTGTAACCACGTGCAATATTTCCTTTCGATTCAAATTAGACATCCCTTTTTTTCTCCTTCACATGGAGAGCAGATCACACGTACGCACTTCGAACTACTTTGGACTAACCCTCATAAATCTACAAAAGCCTTCTCTACACACCACTAATACGTCGGCTGTCTGAAGGTACCACCTATTCCGTTCTGAAGAACGAAAGAGCAACTCTTACATCAGCACTGGTGATATCCCGATAGATCGCTCCTTCATCATTTCCGCTGTGGATACCATGGCTCATAGCAATATAATTTCCCCTGAAATGTTTTCTCAATGATCCGCTAGAACCATCACCCTTCGTAAGGTATTCCAAGCATTTATTCTCCTCGGCTGCATCCTCTAGGGCCCTGGTCTCAAAGACCTCACCAAAGATCGTCACGGCGTGATCAATAGTAAAGTCTCTATTCAAGTCGGCTGTAAGGGTGGCCTTTGCGCTGCTTCCAGCTTTGCCCCAACAGGAAGAAACGTCCGGGACTTCGCGACCTTTCGTAAATGGGCAAGGAACCCATATGAGCCGGAGAGAAGGCACGGCGGCGAGGAGGATGACAGCCAGTTTAGAGTCGGGGCTTGGTCGTGGGTTTGAGGGAATGCCAAGGAAAGGATCGCAAATCATACGATGTAGTTTCCGGTCCACATCGCGACAGTCGGAGCTGCACCATGCAGAAGATTTGCATTGGGAGCAAGGGATTGGCGAAACCGGTCCGGGGGACTTTCCGCAAACGCAGCAACGCAGAGGAGACGCCATCGTGGACCGGGTAGGAGGCTGTGATGAATTTACGAAGGAGTTATGTCCAAGTAGTTATGTTCTGAAAAGAGATTGAATAATTATGATAGTCAATCGCTGGATGATGGGATATCACAGCACGAACCTAACTTTCGTTTATATACCCCTCAAAGCACGACTGTAGGGCCTGCAAACCAGACAAAGAGATCAAAAGCCAGGATGTCTGACTCGATTTCCAGTGCAGGCTCTAGTCACCTATGAAATAAGGAATCACGACAGCAAATATACCAAATGGTAAGCTGGGTAAGCGTGAATACTTGAAACTAACCCCCTATCTAATTTACTAGAAACATGCATCACTCATTAAAGAGTCAAACAAACTGTATGACAGCAAAGAGCAAACGCAAAAGCAGAATTCTCATGCAACATTCAGCCATCTACTAAGAGGAAAATCAGATAGCAAGCACAATAGTTGGTTACCCGTGCTCCTCATCATAAAACAAATCCAGCCCTTATACGAGCCATAGGAAACATGCAAGACTCGTTTATGCAAAGTACAAATTCAGGAATCAAACAAACTCCATAACAGCAAAGAGCAAATCAAGAGACTGAAAGAAAACAAGCTTGATTTACAGGGGCAATAAGAGATTCCGCCTGATACTTCACGGCCACACAACCCATCCTTGTAACATACTTCTATAGATGAAAAGCCGCATACAATTATACGATAGCAAATAGCAAACCCAAAAGAAAAAAGAAATTGGCCCGCGTTCAGAGGTTTGGTCAAAGGCACTCCTGCGCAACACAACCCCCTATTCCAACAAAAGCCCACCCGAAAGAGAACTTTCAAATACAATTTCCATTTCGAACTCATCGAGAATATCATTACATGCATGCAGAAAAAGAAGACAATCTTCCGGGTATACATGCAGATGAGTGCAACCGCCAACGCAATCAAATCCCCTCCCCGGTTTTAGTAACCTGTCCCAACATGCATCCCCGTTCCCATAAAATACAGTACATTCGTTTGTTCCATTTACACCAAGTCAAATCATCCATCCATCCATTTTCAAACTTTCATGTCCCAATTATCATGTCATAACTCAAAACTGCTGGCCCTGTCCACCCAGGAGCCCGATGCAGTTGTTCAGCAGCAGCGCAGCCTCATGCAGCAACTCCCACCTCGTCTTCTCAAACGTAGTCCGGAGCACCATCAGCATACCGCTGCATCCATTAAAGCCACGCATCGACTTCAAGTCTTCCGGTGAGCGGACGCCGCCCAGCTTGCGCAGGTAGGCGCGCATGTCGCGCACCTGGGCCTCGAAGTCGTAGTGAGCGGGTACCGGCTGCGTGCTAGCTCCCTCAAGTGCGAAGCCGTAGGACCAGACGATCAGTGCTGCGAAATACACAACCCAGGGGCGGTTCAGGAGGACGTCGTCGCGGGCCGAATAGTCGAAGGCGGGGTCGTTGAAGCCGCTGTTGACGGTGCCGGCGGCGGCAGATTCTTCGGGTAGGAGGACTGAGCAGAGGAAGCGGAGGGCGTACCAGGTTGCGTCTCGGGCTTTTGCTGTGGGGGCCCAGTTGTCTTTCATGCGTCGCTGGGCGCTGTTTAGGTCTTGGGAGCCGATGGTACGGCCGAGGAGGCGTTTCGCCCGGGCGAATATTTGGCAATCTACAATGTCAACGTGCATAGCCATGTGAGCCAAATGATGGAGGACCGTTCTCCCGTGGAAGATAACATTCTCCTCTTTCTTTTCGGGGTGTGTGTATGGGCCAGGTGTATTGTCAGAATTGCGCGTCAGAGATCGATCAAAATCCTGCTTCCACAAGTCAAATGCTCGAGTAAGAGAACCTCTCCACTTATCTCTTCCGCCAAGTGCTTGCGAGACGCCTAGAGAGTTGACTTGGAGATCTCGCTGATTCATGTGCCAGCTTACGCTCAGAAGTCCAGCCATCAAGATCGTTCGTCCGAAGGAGTTCGTTCGCACTTCTTGTGCATTGAGAGTGCGCTTGAGTCCTTCCAAGAACGAAATCGGCTTCACTCCATTGGTATGTAGGTTCGCCTCGATCCTTCCAACCTCAGCGCTGTTGGTAGCATTCCACAGAGCTTCATCACAGGGGAGAGGGAGTCGCATCTCATGAGCCACCATCACCGCTGAGTGTCCAAACATCGTGGCGTGTGTTGAATCAATAACAAACGCTGCAAATGCTGCACGACGAGTGGCTTCACTAGTGACCCAGTGATTCCACCATTCATCAGGAGTATTGGCTCCAGATGTAGAAGAGTGCCGAGATCCATTCAGCCCTTGCTTATCATCTCTTACACTCGGAGGAGAGTCGAGAGCCGATCGTCCAATCAGTGAACTGCCACGTCTCATCAAAGTGATAGTTGTTGCATGATGAATATGAGCTCGTTCGTGCAATGCTCTCGTGGAGTACATCTTTTCGTAGAGCTCTAGCAGCAGCAGAGCCTGGAACACCCACAGTTTCGCTGGAGGTCTGAAGTGGTAGTCACTGAAGATCTCCCCTATCAAGACATATTAGCATCAGATCTTTAAGATCAGCAACTCGAACAGCATACATCTCAGATGCCAAGCCAGAAAGTTTGATAGTTCTGCACCGGCTTGAGTGACTTCATAGCCATGAATCTTATCCAGACACGAGGCACCAATAGCCATCATAGCTATTAATAGAAGATTCGGTGTCTTGTCGGGAGAGAATGTTGGCTTATGCACTATGTCATCCATTAGCTTTCGAATTTCGAACCAAATGAGGGGGCAAAATTACATATTGGAACCTGCTCGCTGAAATGATACCAATAGCTTCCAATATACGTCTGCATCATCTTGCGGCTCATCATATGACTATCCTCGCCACGATCACCCTCGAGTAATGCCTCCTTTTGCCTGGCAACTGGTGCATGGTCGGTCTCGTTGAACCGCTCTTTAATGAGGTCAATAATCGCTTGACTCTTCTCTTCGGAGAGAATCGTTTCTGGAAGACTCGTGTCGAGAAGACTGGTGACGGCCATGGGATGGTGCGGCTGCTGATTTGGCGGGAAGAATCCAGGCATGCTGGCATCGTTCGCAAAATATGGAGCATAGTACTGGTTCGCTGAGTCGGGATAGCTTCAGATATATTTAGTACGAACTTTGAAAATCAAACAAGTGAAAGAACTTACTTTGCATAACCCTGCTGACCCATCTGTCCCATAGGTGAAGCGGAATTCTCTAGCTGTTGGTTGCTGAATAGATACGCTACGAAATCTTCCGGAATGGCAAATGGTGACCGATTGTATCCTTCACCGCCAAACACAGGCATCGTATTGGGTGCTGTCATCTGATCCAACATCATCATTTCAGGGCCTGATTGCTGGTGCTGAATGCTGTCGTTTGAATAATCCATAGACACAGAAGTTGGATAGGTCGGCTCTGTTTCCCGTGTTGCTACCGGTGTGCTTGTTGCCGACGTTGCATATCCTGGAGGGGGCAGAGTGAATGGAGTGAAGTTCGATTGGTTCACATATCCTGACGGACTGGCCTGAGCTGAATGGTAGTTGTTATTGCCTGAAGCAGAAGACATCATTCCATATGGGCCCGCGGTTGTCTGCAGAGGCGGTCTTGAGAACTCTGCAGGCTTTGAGTCTGACACCCCAAAGCTGGAGTGGCGCTGAGGCCGGCTGCCTTGAATGATAGAATTTGTTGGAGCATTCTCTCTAGACATGCTGTCACTATTCGAGCGCTTGAAAGCAGAGGATTGAGCGTAGTTGTCGGCTCCGTTGGAAGATCCAGCCCCGGAGTAAGTGCCAGGAGATGTAGTGATTGGCGAGTAATTCGGGTTCATCTCTTGAGGCGACTGATATTGGAGCTGACCGGTCCGCGATTTCATGCTTTGAAGGCTCGGTCTTGTGATTTCTGGAGAAGTCGAGCCATGCATGTTCATTGGCTTCCCCCCCTCCGCCACCGGCGAAGACATGTGATGGCCCATTATGGAATCCTTTCGGTGCAGCTGGGAGCCCTTTGCCGTGTGGCGATCTCTATGCCTGTTACACAGGTCTTGCCTGACGAATGTGCGGATACAGTCTGGAAAGTCGCAGTTATAGATCTGTTTGGGCGTATGGTTGAGTTGATGCCGATAGCTATATAAATCTCAGTCAGAAGGCGAGAAGGCGAGAAGGCGAGAAGATCGCGCTAGCGGGAGACAGCTTACAGATGCTCTGCTCTAGAATAGCTCTTCCCACAACCCTCAGTGGGACATTCGAATTTCTTGTCCAGGCCCTTGCGACTTCTACGACGCTTTCTAGATGGCCCATCCGTGCCAGAAGAATGTCCGTCGGCACCGTCGCCGTCTATAGGCGAAGCCTCCCCCGTACCATCATCTTCATTTTTGCTGTCAACTCGACTGCGGCGTCGACCGCGGGTTTTGTCTGCGGTCCCAGGGTCCTTTGGACGGCGCTGCAGAGAGGGATCTTGCATTTGTGCCATATTGGGGCTATCTATCTGCGACATGATATTATTCGTAGGAAATGAAAGTGGTTGCGCGGCGAGCATTGAAGTCATAGTCCTGGGCTTCGGATGCTGGTGATGGTGATGGTACTGGTGAGATGATCGTCGAAGTATGTAATATGAGCGGCATCAATCGAACCGCCCTCGAAGCTACGCGCGAACGTTGAGCTGGTCACATTTACTGCATATTATCACGTTAGTAAGCCATCTAATAAGTTTTTTAAGTTTGCAGTTGGTGGGTCTTGATCTTCATCTCCATCCGCATCCGCATCTCTTTGAGGCCCGTCCCCGTCCCCGTCCCCGCAGGTTTTGGCTTTTTGACTTGACAAGCGACCGACGATCTGGAGACAAGGCCGAGTGGAGGTGGAGGTGGAGCTGGCACAGACTTACAGCACAAAGGCAAAGCACCGCAGCAGCTTGGATGGCCTTGGCCTTACTGTACAAGTATACAGCACGAGTAGGGTACGATGCGCGGGCAAGTGCTGTAACAATACGAAATTCGAATTTCTGGCGCTGTTTCTTTCTTATCCTCTCTCCTCGAACGGTCAATTGACCCCTCGACTTCCTCTAGTTCATGCCGGACACTTATTTCTGCGCACGCAGACGGAAGAGGTCAAATCCCACAGATCTGCCTGAAGTCCTATCTGTCTGTCTGTCGCCTGTCGCGGGGTCGAGTGACCGGAATGCGGCGCTGCTGAGCAAGCGGGGCGTGAGACACAGGCCCGAAGTGCTGCGTGAGGGCGTGCGTGTGTGTGCAACAACTGCAGCTGGAGCAGTTGTGCAGCGTTATACAGGATGTCGTTGAGAATGTGGAGAAGCTGCAATGAGGTTGTACTAGGTGCTCATGGGATGGACAAAGCTTCCTGTGGGGGTTCGGTTTCCGACACGGGAGGCCGGGTCTGGTATTTAGAGTATTTGGGATCTTTTAGCTACAGAAGGCCCAGGGATCAGAGATGGCGACGGCCCAGGGTCAGGTAGTCTCGTTCTAGGGAGGCGCAGGGGCTAGGATCGGGTCGCTTTGGGCTGATGAGACTGGATGCTGCCGTGGCTTTGGTGGCTCGATCAGGGTTCAACTTGTCACCAACAATAAGACGGGCCGGCGTGGTGACTACTGTATGTTCAGTAGTGAGGCGCGAGTGGCAATAAGAAGGAGATGGAGGTGGAGGTGGATATACGTAAGTTGACCCTTGGCTGCCCTTTAACTAGTGTAAAGAGGCAGGAGGGCATGAGGGGAGGGAAAGCTAAAGGATATGCAAAAGACGCTTGCGCCTCGAGAAGGGCCTAGTGTGCTTTGAGAGCGACCTGCATCTGCAACTCCAAATCCCAAACTCCGCGTTCTGCACTGCAGTGACTGCACAGTGAGCTGCTAGAGTTGGGGGGAAGGGGGGGGGGGCGTCCGCGGTGGCCTCCGATCCCTTTCTCCCCCTGCTGCACTGCGGTAGTTGCGGTACAAAAATGATGTTGGTGCGCACGGGGGGAAAGAGGCACAAGCTTGCTGTTATTGGGCTTCTGGCGCGCCTTTAGTTGGGGGCTTGAGGCTTCTAGAAAACGCATTACTCCGAAAGGAGGGGTTGAGAGGGTCGAGGTGTCGAGGAAATGCCTTTCTCGGCTGATGGAAAAAAAGTCATTCATCAGCTGCTTCGCTCTCTGCCGCGTCAATTATTAATACCTGGGAACCGCCATGCGCGCATTATTCGGCTCGCTTCGACACCAGAAGTCCCCCCCCCTAAACGAACCCTATTCAGTGGGTTTTACACGTGTCGTGTGGGTAGTGATCAAGGGTGTTTAGCAAATAGAATTGTTCATTTCACGGCCTGCCGAGTCTCCAGAACCTTCTATACCCACGCTGCCGGGGATACACAGACCACCATTAGGGGCCTTTACCCAATAGACTCACGATGTCAGGGAGGTTGTGGGCCAGATCCGCTGAATAGGGTTCATTTAGGGGGGGGGACTGTACAGTACAAGCAGTGTGCAACCGACCCTACAAGTTCATTGCATCACTTGTGGCACATCTCCGCATTTAACGCACCGCTTGGTCCTCTTCATCGGAGCCCTGGTCCGGATGGGGGTCCATCGAATCACCACAGATGTCCACCAGTCCAGGTCCTGGGAAATACAAGAAGCAAGTACATATCAAGCATCTCCGCATCATGAAATAGTCACCATCTTTCCCTATTTGCGCTGCTTGCTCATTTCCAAGGTCTCTGTCTCTCGTATCTGGATATGGTGCTGTTACACCTAGCCGCCAGGAACCACTGGCTTGCAGTCATTGCTCTGTAGAGAGTACTCCTATTTTCTTGTGTCTCGAAACTTTTGATGGTTCATTGAGTTATTTCCAACAATCAGAATTGTTTCCATCTTATCTGTCAGCATGAATTTGATTTGTTGAGTGATGAGCTTTTGGCAATAGTTGTGCCTATCTTGGCTATCTTCTGCAATGCTTTCCTTCTCCTGCTTTTTGTGGCTACAAGGAGGCCTGGCCAGAAGTCGTCGCTTGCATTGACGACAGGCATTATTGGCGTGTTTGGGCACCTTTGCTTCTCCGAAAATCTTCAACAAGAAAAGCAAGTCTTTCTTTATGAAGGCCAAGAACTGGAGAAAATTTGCAGGGAAGAGATGGTTCACGTAGCAGACCGACAGTGCAAGGACCACGAGGAGAAAGTCCAAGCTGGCATGCCAGCGAAACAGGAATCCTTCCACGGGGGTTCTTTTTTGCTTTTTTGGAAGATTTTTTCTCTACAGTACGCCCTTCGTCAGCTTCGCCTACCTTCACCCTTTCAAGTTTCAGCGAATGGCGGCAGGCTCGGCAGCATACCGTTGAGGCAACCCAGGCCGAATTGCGCTAATCTGGGGATGCATGGGGGGCAGAAGGCTGAGACTGGGGTATATTTTCCCTCAAGCTTTTTCATCTCCATCTGACCCTCTGCGGATCAACATGATTTGCGAGACGGGGCCAGCAGGTGCGTCAGGGCAGCAATCAGCAGCGTGTGCGAGCGCCTTGGCTTATGCATGGCGCATGCGGGCTTGAGAGAAAAAGGAAAACCTGAGACACTTCTTGAAAATTTAGGAACTTTCATTTCATGTTCGGCATGGATCATTTTTTTGCACCTTGTTGATGAGGTTTGTGGTCGATGAGAACAATTGAAGGGAGTAAAATACCGCAGTGTCTCGAGGTCTCGAGCATGAAGCATTCGGGAAGACCGATAATGCTCATCTTGGAGAGAGAGACATCGAAGAGCTCAGTAAACGGGAGGGCGGGGGATCGACGGGAAGAAAACCACGGAAAAGCGAATACCTAGCTAGGTAAGGCTCGGCCGAAGTCACGCGGGGCCGGATTATCTTTCCACTAGCGTGTTTTTCGACGTGTTACCGAGCTTCGAGCTCCGCAGTAAGAAGATCGCGAACTTTGAGGGATCACTTCGAAGCTTGAACAGCGATTTCGCAACCACAACCGAAAATCCTTACGACTTAGCACTGTTGCAAGCCCGAGTCGTCTACATGGCTCCTCCTCGGTCCAAACCCCCACCCGACGACTCCAGGTCCGAGGCGTCCAGTACTAAAGAGAAGGCTGGGACGAGTTCGTCCAATGCTCCCAACGGCAAAGCTCGACGCGTTGCAGGGACCGCAGCCACAGGAAGCTCGTTGCGTGATGTAGTTACAGCTGGGCAGAATAATGCAGCTGCAGGAGGTTCTGGAACAGCCGGCGCAGAGACAGCTCTTGGGGCGACCGTATGTGCCATTTCATGCCTTTCGCCCAAACTTTCTCTGCTGACGAGTGTGCCTCACAGATTGACTGGGCAAGCTTCGATGCAAATGCCCTGAACAACTATCGATACGGCTATCGACTGAACACGCCCGCTGCTTTCAGCCATCCCTACAACCACCTCATCCTCTCTCGGTCACCGATCGGCCGCATGTCTCCCACGATGGCTAGGAAGAAGGAACAACGGCGGCAGACCCATGAGCAACTCGCGAATACTGCTCGTAAGCACTTCAACAATATGGGCATTGTCGAGAACGAGATTGTGGTGGATTTCCTGTACAAGGTCCGGTGGCAGGGTATGTTGATCTTAGATTTCGAGTTTGCGAGCTAGAACGACCACTTACAATCTGCAGATAAGAATTTCCGTATGCGATTCGACCCTCAGCGGCCTCGGCAGTAGTATCATGTATTGAATGGTAGCATTTGGATGGCGTCTATATTTTTAAATTGGGAAGGCATTTTCATCCGAGCCGGGAAAGGGATAGGCGTAATATGGTGCGCGATGATGACGATACCCAACCTTCAAGATATTACTCAAATATGGTTATTCTATGACAGTCAATGAATCACATTTGATATAATACCTCGGCTTTTGTGCCTTCCATTTGATGTGAGTGACGGTGGGAAGGTAGGTCTACATGCCTTGAAAGAGGCCCTTTTCAGCTTGCAAATGACGTAGAATGCCAATAAAAGCAACTAAAATTTGCAAGTCATACATTTCTTTACAATAAATGCAAGTATTTAATAAAGTTTTGGCGAGGCTGTCGAATCCAAAAATGTCGGCCTTCTAGAAAGATCTCCGATTTCGGCAGCCAATCAAATGCCGGCCAAAAAAAAAGTAAAGTTCCTGAGAACATCAACATCTGAACTTCAACAAGAACACTATCAAGTCCCATCCATCCAAACACCATTATTTTCAAGCGCATTTGAAGAATAGTTGCGGATAAGGCATTGATGCATGCTGACAATACACGACCATGAACGCTGGTAAAACAGGCCTTCTCACCAAGGCCGCCACAGGAACTCGGATCATATGTCCTACCCAGGCATCTCGACCGCAGCGCTTCAGGAACGATGCCTCGAATAAACAGCAGACGCGCGCAATATGTTCATCTACAGCTCCAAGCTCGCCGCGGATAAAGCTTGCTGTGCATGGGGCGACGCAGAAAAGGGTGAGCCCCCAAAACCCCCGTTTCCAAAATCTTCACATTCTAATTTGAATCTAGTCTTTCCACGCAACATCCCGGCATCTGGCAACAAAGAATCCATACACAGTCCTCGGCGTGGACAAGGGAGCTTCGGCTGGAGATATCAAGAAGGCATACTACGGCCTTGCTAAGAAATACCATCCAGACACCAACAAGGACCCAACCGCAAAAGACAAATTCGCAGACGCCCAGTCCGCGTACGAGCTCCTCTCCGACTCGCAGAAGAAGGCTGCATGGGACCAGTACGGCGCGGCTGCTTTTGACCAGGGCGCTGGGCCCAGCCCGGGACAAGGCGGGGATCCGTTCGGGGGCGCTGGAAATCCGTTCAGTGGGGGCGGGTTTGGCTTCGGCGGAGCTGGAAACCCTTTCAAAGGGTTTGAGGATATATTTGAGGGGTTTGCTAATGCGGGGGGAGGGAGGAGAGCTAGGGGCAATGCGCAGGGCTTCCGGGAGCAGGTGCTGGTGGGGGACAATATCGAGACGCAGACTACGATTTCGTTTATGGAGGCTGCGAAGGGGACTTCTAAGAAGATTTCTGTTACTCCGTTGGTTACGTGCAATACGTGTAAGGGGAATGGGTTGAAGAAGGGGACGAAACGGACGGAGTGCAAGACCTGCCACGGGACTGGGAGTCGTGTCTTCAGTGTGGCTGGGGGCTTCCAGGTACAAGCTGAATGTACCAGTTGCGGGGGCGCGGGTATTAGTGTTCCTCGAGGAGGAGAATGCGGGGACTGTGGTGGCAATGGAGTTGTGAGGAGCAAGTCAACAGTGACCGTTGACATACCGGGAGGTGTTGATGATGGCATGCGGCTGCGAATGAACCAGGAAGGTGATGCGCCCATCACTGGTACTTCTGCAAATCCAGATGCCAAAGGTGTCCGTGGAGATCTCTACATTCTCATCAGAGTGGCTACGGACCCAAAGTTTGGCCGATCGGGTTCGGACGTTCTATACACGGCTACGCTCCCTCTCACCACGGCTCTGCTTGGAGGTGAAGTTCACATTCCTACTCTGGATGGAGAAGTCAAGGTCAAGGTTGCAACAGGCACTGCCACTGGGGACAAGATCACGTTGTCAGGAATGGGTATGAAGAAGTTGAATGCTGGGCGGAGAGGGGGTGCTGGAGACCTCAGGGTCGAATTCAAGGTCGCTATGCCGAAATACCTGAGCGCCAACCAACGGACGATTCTCGAGATGCTTGCGGATGAGTTGAATGATACAACTGCCAAGCGGATTATGAATGTTGGACGAGATAGGTAAGTTTTGAAGTATACGTCAGAAAGCCAGTTCTAACTTAATTTTTAGCGCGTCGACAGCAGATGAACATAAAAGTGAGGGCTTCCTCAAATCTGTCTGGCACAATCTGACAAGTAATCCTGGCCACACGAAAGAAGCTGTAGAAGATGCTCTGAAGGGCGCAAACAAAACAAAAGAATCATCCTCAGACGAGAAGGCTTCGGACGACAAGGCCTCAGATGACAAGAGCAAGAAGTCCGATTCGAGCGTGTAGGATCTGACCATACCTATACCTGTACAACACCTTCTCTTCGGCGTGTATGTTGGATCAGTGTGAAGATAGATATGGGAGATAATGAGTAATGGAGCAAAGGCGTCTACCTGCACTCCTCAAAGAAGAGGGGAGAAAGGGATCATACCCGAAATGTACATTTAGAAGGCGGCATATAGGGGTAACTCTACTCTAGAAACGTTTGGCATAAACTTCCATTGCCTGTGATCTGACCTGCATACCCAGATGTGATGAGGCTCGTAGCAAGCCCACTAACGAATATCTTCAAACGATCGACATTATTCAAATCCTTCCTCGACTTGGATAGGAGCAACAATTATGCGCGTGAGCTTGCGTGCGGGCCGCTCGGTTGCACCCTGGTTGAATGGGTAGAGCGAGTCCGGCACATGGAGGGGGAGCCAATGGGACGGGCAAAGAGCAATAGCAAGGCGCAACTGGATTGGCACTTGCATATTGGGGCACACCTTCTGCTCAGGACAGGGCCTTGTTACTGAGCCCATCCCAGGAAACGGGCACTGATTGAAGACGGCGGGGGCGTTTTATATTGTGTCGTTTCCTAAAGCAGGAGTGGTGAAGAATGCTCTATTGTTCGTGAGAGATCTGGGTCCCCAATGCTCAAATTCAAAGGTGGACCTGGCTCATGACTGACTGTGACTTCCTTTGGCTTGTTTCTGCCTCGGCGGCTAAAATATTGAACATTGCAAGCCCACGACTCCCCTTTCCATGGGCTGAGAAATTGGGGATATACTTGTCACATTACCTCAGCGCTTATCTCAGCTGCTGCTCAGAATCCGGCACTCACTTGCACTTCATGCTGGCCTCTTGAACGGCCTCGGAGTGTAGAGCTGCTGCAGGTATTTTCTCCGCTGGTGCAGGGGAAACCGTTGTGATCGAATAAGCTTCTAGAGTTCTGCGGCAGCTGCCACCTATTGGGCCCAGAACAAAGCCACCCGGACCTCGTAAATAGCACAAAAGTCTAGTACTAGCAGCACTCTTGACATCTTGACTTCTGTACTCATTCGTACCCACCCTCAAGTCTCACGAAATCCACAACACCAGCTCTTATGCATACACAAACGACCCCCCTTTTATATTCACATTTCAGACCATGAATCGCTTGCATGACGCTGCGCGCACGGATTCTTCAACGACAAGCTAGTTTGTAGCAAGCTGCGGTTCGGCACGAAGTACCAGACAACCCCGATCCGATCACCCCTCCTCGCAAACGCACGTCACCCGCAAAAAGCACCAGGGCCCCCACGAACCATCCCTCACGACCGCAAGAGCGCCGCAGAAAGAAGCACCAGAGCCGGGATATTGGGGACGGACGCTGTTGGAACGAGGGAGTTGGAGCTGTAGCTCTGCGCAGCGCTACGATGCAGGCACCGATGATCTCCTCGCCGCTCAAGGCCACCAACGAGATCGACTGGATCCAGCCGCTGAAGGGCTACATCCGCCAGACGTATGGCGATGATCCGGAGCGCTATGCTGAGGAGTGCGCGACGCTGAACCGCCTGCGGCAGGATATGAGGGGCGCGGGCAAGGACAGCGCTGCTGGGAGGGATTTGCTTTACAGATACTATGGCCAGCTGGAATTACTGGACTTGCGGTTCCCGGTGGATGAGAACCACATCAAGATTTCGTTTACATGGTAGGAGAACCTCTGCTGGAAGGTGTTGGAAGGTGGCTAATATATATGTGCCCAGGTTCGATGCTTTTACACATAAACCCACTTCTCAGTACTCTCTGGCTTACGAAAAGGCTTCTATAATCTTCAACATATCCGCAGTACTGTCATGCCACGCAGCACACCAGACTCGATCCGAAGACTCCGGCCTGAAGACAGCATATCATTCATTCCAAGCTTCGGCTGGCATGTTTACGTATATCAACGAGAATTTCCTCCACGCTCCTTCGACGGACCTCAGTCGAGAAACGGTGAAGACGTTGATACAGATTATGCTTGCTCAGGGTCAGGAGGTATTCTTGGAGAAGCAGGTTGCGGATGGCAAGAAAGTGGGATTGCTGGCCAAACTTGCAAGTCAAGCGGGATATTTATACGCACAGGCTGTGGAAGGCACGCAGGAGAACGTGAATAAGGCCGTTTTTGAGAAAGTCTGGCTTTTGGTTGTTCAGGTATGGATCTATTTTTTCGATTTCTTGAGTTCTATCCCCAGTTATGAGCTTTTGAAGCTTTAGAATCTATAAAACCCACTACATTTCTGACATATTACAGATCAAAGCATCCCACATGTCATCGGTAGCCCAGTATTATCAAGCCCTGGCAGACGATGACGCAAACTCTCACGGCGTAGCTATCTCGCGTCTGCAGGTCGCAGAAACTGCGGCCAAAGAAGCTAACAAGCTGTCAAACGCATTCCCCGGAAATGTCCCAGCAAACTCGAATCTCACCGCCGAAACAGGCCCTAATCTTTTCGAACTGACCAAACGCCATCTCTCTAATGTCCAAGAAAAGCTCACCGAGCTCATCAAGGACAATGATTATATTTACCACCAAACTGTACCTGCGGAAGCGGGTCTTGCAGTTATCCCAAAGCTTCCTGCGGCTAAGGCGATCCCTGTTAGTGAGCTGTATGCAGGACAGGATATTCAACGTATCACGGGCCCGGATATTTTTCAGAAGATTGTGCCCATGTCGGTTACGGAGTCAGCAAGTCTTTACGACGAGGAGAAGGCAAAGCTAATTCGAGCTGAGACTGAACGGGTGGAGATTGCAAATGGCGAGATGGCTGCAAGTTTAGACTATTTGAGGTTACCCGGGGCCTTGAATGTTCTAAAGGGTGGCTTTGACCACGAATTGACGGCAGACGATGAATTTAGAGGTTGGTGTGATGATGTGGCAAATCATGACGGTCCTGGAAGAACTTTTGATTTCCTGAAATCAAGAAAGGAGGATGTAGTCACGGTGCTGGACAAGAGTAGCAAGCAATTGGATATGGAAGAGAGTGTCTGCGAAAAGATGCGATCAAAATACGAAGGGGACTGGACTCAGCAACCAAGTTCGAGGTTAACCACTACTCTTCGAAACGACATTCGGAACTACCGAGATGCTCTCGAAGAGGCAGCCCGGAGTGACAGCCAATTATATTCCAAGATGCGGCAACACGAAGTTGATTTCGATGAGATGCGATCAGCTGGTGAGACTGCCGAGGCGGATGTTCTTTTCCAGAAAGCACTTATTCAAGTTGGGGGCAAGAGAGGTGTTGGAAGTCCTATCGGTAGGGAGGGAAACCTTCTAGACGATGATTTCGAGGATAACGGCATGAGCGTGATGGATCAGGTCAATAAAGTTGAGGAGATTCTCAAAAAGTTAAATCTGATCAAGCGTGAAAGGGCGCAAGTGTTGAAAGACTTGAAGGAGAAGGTATGGATTCTCGGAGGCATTCGCACTGAATTCACTGACAAATCTAGGTTCACAACGATGATATTTCCCAAGTCCTTATCCTCAACAAGAAGGCCATTTCTACATACGAGACCCAGCTCTTCCAAGCCGAACTTGAGAAGTTCCGTCCACATCAGAATCGACTCCTTTCAGCCAACCACAAACAATCATCTCTTATGAAAGAACTTACAGCAACCTTTAATACATTATTGCAAGACAAGAGAGTGAGATCCGAGCAGAGCAAATACGAGAATATAAACCGCCAAAAGACAGCTGTCATGTCGAAGTACAGGCGGGTGTACCAGGAATTTTTAGACCTCGAGGCTGGTCTTCAAAGCGCGAAGCAATGGTATAGCGAGATGAAGGATACCGTTGACAGCCTTGACAAGAATGTCGAAACGTTTGTAAACAATCGAAGATCGGAAGGCGCGCAACTTCTCAGCCACATTGAGCAGGAGAGGGCTTCTAATGCTTCTGGACAAGCTGATAGGGAACGAGAACGCCTGCGTGGGCTGATGGAGCGGATGTCAATGGATCCTTCAACTTCCCCTTCAAAACCTTCCCGCACGCAATCCGTCTCGTATCAGGGACATCAATCGAATTCACCAACTACAAGATACCCGGCCACGAACTTTGCTGGCCAATACCAAGTTCCAACTTCACCGCCACCACATTCTCAGTCGTTTGCCCAGTCTGCTTACGCTACCGCGCAAAACGGATCTCAATACCCGCCTCAACCGCAGTCACGGCCAAATGACATTTATACACAAAAGCCTACACCACAACCTCAAGGACAAGGCGGCTACAACCCCGGAAACTATCTTCCACGGGATCCATCCCAACCGCTTTCGGCACCTCCAACGCAATCACAATTCCCACAGAGTGCACAACAAAACTACGGACGACCAAGGGATCCATTACAGCCGATTTCGCCGCCTCCGACGCAAACTCAGTTTGGCCAGCAAGCCTATGGACGAGGCTCCCAGCCCATCTCGCCGCCTCCAACCCAAACACAATTTTCACAGAACTACGGCAGGCCATCACAGTCACCGATGCCGCCTGGGCAATATAACGTACCTGCAGGTTATGTCCCTCCGCCACCTCCTCCCGGGCCGCCACCTTTGGGTCCACAGCAAACGTACCAGCAGCCTAATCATGGTGATTATTATGGAGGGCAGCAGCAGCAGAGAAGTGGCTCGCAGCAAGGGTCGGGTCACGATCCTTGGGCGGGACTGAGTAATTGGAAATAACAGTAGATAGTTAGAAGCAATACATGAATATGGATTAAAGATGAGGTCAAGCTTTCTTTTTGAATGAACTCTGAGGTAAATTGTGAATTAATTGAAAAATACCGAATAACAATACCCTGCGTCTACTTCATCGAAAAGGGGCGAATGTGGACCCCTATTGCCTTAGGCACTAAAGGTCGGGGTTAAGAAATGCCGGCTTTGAAAGCAGTTCATGACGAGAAGACAAATGTTGATCCGATACCGTCGCCTTCCATCCCATCCAAATTCTCCTTCCAAAAATCCTCGAATTCCGCCCGCCCATTCCCCAAAACTGCAAATAGGCCGGTTACATCCCCATTGGTCTCGAAAACATCGCATTGCACTGCGAGAGCAATTTCTATTTCCTACGATAGCTATAGAACGCCATAGTTATGCTATACGGCCAAAACCTACCATGGCGGCTGGCGCTGAGGACGTCGAGTAGGACGTATATTAGACACAGCTCCAGCTCGAGCCTCTCGAGTAGGCTGCATCTACACAGTATAAGGGCGCGGCAGACACCGCTGCGGCCCTTGGTGCAGGCTCACACGACACCGGTGGCGAGCTCGAGTTTCTCGACGTCGCCGGCGCGGAGGAAAGAGCCGAAGGATAAAGATGCGAAGTTGGAATTGGAAGTGGAGGAGCCCGTAAAGGAGGCAGAG
>QGMK01000341.1:0-27845 GCA_007825345.1 Lachnellula suecica
CGCCCATCCATCTCGCTTCCCCCCAACCGCCACGGATTCTGCCCCGAAAACCCCATCACCACCACGCGCCGCACATCCGGCAGCCCGCACAGCATATCATAGTTCTCCATCACCAGCGCCGCCTCGTACAGCTCGTAGTCCCGCATGCCCTCCTTGTCCGTGTCCGTGTACCAGATGATGCGCAGGCTGCCTGGCAGCAAAGGCTTCGGCACGATGCCCGTCCATGCGGTGTGCAGCTGCGATTTTAGGAAGGAGATCCCGCTGTACAGGTAGCCGTTGTTTTCGGCTTGCGGGAAGGAGTCGAGAAAGGTGGTGGGGGTGCCGATGTCCATCATGTTTTTGTTTTTGTGATGTTGAGGGTGGGAATGTTGTGAGGGGTGAGGAAATTGGAGGTGAGGTTGAAGAGCGACGATGGTCGGGTGACGTTTAGCGGGGCTGCGCTGAAAATACAGTGTCATAAGGCTGGACTTAGCACTTGCTCATGACCAGCACATTTCCTAGAATTTATAATCAAAAGATTCATCAGGGCTTTTGCCCTTATATCTGAATATAAAATTCATTCTGTTACTGCATGTTTTCCTTAATCCATGCTCAGTTTTCCTGCTGAGGATTGAACATATAAACAGTCTTGAGGGAGTGTAGTTCTTATTCGGGGGAGAGAAGCTGCAAGTAGGGTTCCTGAAGAATAGCTGTATGTCAAAATTCATTGATGTTGAGATGCCTGAATAAATGTTCAAAGCTTGTATCTGAAATGCAAGTTCTCCTTATCAGTCAAGTCCTCAAATCCCTCCAGTGCTTCCTGCTCCGAGTCATGTCTCAGTCCTTGTCGATCACGCTTCTTGTTGTCAAAATAACACAATCCAGTGTAAGCAACTTGCAATCCAGCCGCTACGCAATATGCCACAAGTAAACCTTTGATTGCTGATGGATATCGCGGCGCCTCTGGGGTCAAGAATAGATGCGGCCCGGCAATATTTCCAGCACAATAAACACTGGTATGACATAATACATCAGTACGAGGACTAGAGTGGGACTCCAATATTGAAGATCAAGACTTACACGAAATACAGTCCCAGAACCGTGGTGCGTTTAGTGTGGCCGGCAACATTCAGAGCGGGCAACGTCCAGCTCAAGACGATGGGTGATCCGAGGATATTTTGGAGCCAGCAGCATGCCACCAGAGAATATTGATGCTCGAGACCGATTGTCATCAACCCCGCAAGGCCGGCAATTCCAGGTATGCAACCAACTGAGCAATGTTAGTCACAATACTGCCCAGGCACCACCGAAACCAGAAATCTTAGAGAAACACTTACGTATAATGGTAACACCGAGCATGTTCTTGTAAGTCGAAAGATACCCAAAAGCAATAACCATAATCAGCTCAAAAGCCCCGCCAGGAGTCTGTAGCAAACTCGTCCTAAGGGCATCAAAACCCAGCCCCTTGATCAGCGCGCTGATGAAGTTCGCAACGCCACCATTCAGGATTCCATAACAAGCAGCCATCAAAATCAGCAGGTAAGTTTTGGGATCAAGCAAAGCTTCCGTGATCTGATGCGGCAGTATTTTCGGGTCCTTGATTCCCGTCTGGTTCTTTGAAATTCGCCAGATAGCCACCACGCGCTCATATTCCGTCAGGATCTTGGCGTTGTGAGGGCCATCTGGGAGGTATAGGAGAATCACTACGCCCCAAACAATAGTCATGGCTCCAACAACCTGAAGCGCTTATCAGCCAGAACTAACCAAGTAACATGGAACACCAAACTCACCAGGTATATCAGTTTCCAGTTGGGCAGAGCTAAGTTATCAACATGCCCCAATCCATACGACAGAAGCGCACCAATAATCGACGAAACCCCATTGACAGAAAGCCAAAACGAAGTTCGCAACGGCTGCTCTTCTCGCGTCCAGAACATCGACGTCAATAGGACCCAGGCTGGAGATATGCATGCTTCGACTAGACCTAAGAAGAACCGGACTGCGAAAAACCCAGAGAAGTTGAAGACGGTCGCTTGTAACATGCATACGACTCCCCAGACGAGGAGCATGCCACCCATCATTTTTCCAATTGGGAAGCGCTGCAGTGCGACATTCCAGGGATACGCTCCCGCCAGCCATCCGAAGTACAGAGCGGAGGAGACCCATGAGTAGTCGTCTCCGGTCATGTGGGTGTCTGCTTGCAAACCATACGCATTGGAGTAGTTGAGCCTGTACTCAAAATGTTAGCACGATATATTGGGGACACGTAGATATCACTTACGTCTGCTTGTCTAGAAAGCTAAGCATGTAGGTCATCATCATCTGCAATATTTGTCAAAAAAAGTCCTCCAATGCTCGAATAGTGGTAGAGTGACAGGGTTCACAAGCCATTATCTAACGAGAAAACAAACCATAGGAAGCAAAATGAAGTCTAGCTTTTTTCGAACCTTGACCGCGTCAAGTTCCAACTGAGCTGGATCATACTGATGAGACTGCTGAAACAGGTCGAATCCAACATCCAGATGCCCTTTTTCCGGTAGCCTGCCATTAAGTTCAAAAGTCCGTCCTTCATCCGACGAGATTTCAGGCGCGCTCCGAGGAGCAACTTTCTTCTCTATATCTTCCATAATTAAGAATCTTTTGACGTGCAAAAGCACTAGCAAAGTTCACTGCGCAGCCTTCATATATGTAGCTCTTGGCTCCAGAGATGGGAGAGCACAGTCGTACGACGACGCAATGTGATCGGTCAGGGAACAGGACTCCATTGGCAAGAACAGACTAGCAAATAAGAGACAAGCTTTTCTTCACTGACGACCCTCCTATATTTAGTGCACGGGACATGCTGAAGATGCCTAGCTTTACAGCCAGCATACGCTATCGCGGAGATTGCGGGGGCCTAGCGAAATGAAGATACCAGCATATCAATTTCAGGTCCTGAGGTAGTATTACCGACGCTATCTTCATATTGAGAACTTGGGAATCATGCTTTCAAAGCTCATAAAGATTATGAATCTGGAAACTAGGTCGTGTGGATGAGGCTGCTGGATGCACAGCGCATCAAAGGTGGGATCCGCCCTCTTATCTATGCTATCAGCTCCCGATCGTGTCCACAAACGGCACGCCCGTCGCAGTTCCTTCACAGCTTAACTCAGGCTCAAATCGCGAGCTCTGTGTTGACACCGTGAGCCAGTCTCATCCGAACGCTCCGATCTGTCAAGATGCCAAGTATACCCACCCACGGCTTTACTTGATCAGTATTGAATCTCGCCGTAACGTAAACTCACCAGCGTCTGTTTCTCGACTTCAAATTTCTCATGAGATTCTGAACTGCCCAGAAACATATTTACTTTCTGTACTCGCATATTTCAGTTCTTTCTCCGCAAGTTGCAAGCAAAATGGCCATCAAACCATGGCAAGAAATCAGGGACTTGAAGAAAGCCGAACAAGCGGCCCGGATCCCTGCCGAATGGAAGCTGGCGCCGAAAGACTTCCCTCCCGAAGGAACCGTCGATCTTCGTCCGGTGGCAGCCAGTTGTGGAATCCTGACTACACGTGAGTTGGAGATCACTGGAGATACTTACGATGCTACATCTTTAGCAGCGGCTATAGCTGAAGGAAAGTACAGTGCAGAGGAAGTTGCTGTGGCGTTCTGCAAGCGTGCTGCAATCGGGCACCAGTTGTGCAATAATCTCACTGAGATCATGTTTCTGGATGCTATTGAGGATGCTAAGAAGTTGGATGTTAAATTCAAGGAGACTGGAAAAACGGTTGGGCCTCTGCATGGTTTGCCAATGACTTTCAAGGAGTGCTTCCATGTCAAAGGATACGATGCTTGCAATGGATATATCTCGCGTACTTTCGTCCCCTCGACAACGACTACATACTTCATTGAAGTGGTAAAAGCAGCTGGTGCTGTTGTGATTGCCAAGACAAACGTGCCACAAACAATGTTGGTGGCCGAGTCGCATAACAATGTTTTCGGCCAGACCAAGAACCCGGTAGTGAGCCATTTGACATGTGGTGGAAGCAGTGGCGGAGAAGGTTCCAACATGGCTTTCAAGGGTTCTGCCATTGGCATTGGAACTGATGTTGGTGGATCGATCAGGTGAGTTAGGTTCTGAAAATATGCAAGATGGGCTTCTAACATTTTTCGAAGGATTCCAGCGGCAGCAAATGGAGTCTACGGATTCAAGCCAACGTGTGGTATATTACCCTTCATTGGGTACGCAGCGTCAGGCTACACGGGAGTCAACACTGGGATACCAGCAACGCTGGGTCCTATTGCGAACTCAGCTCGCGATCTTTCACTCTTGGTTCGAGTTGGTCGAGATGCGAAACCGTGGCTAGTAGATCCAGCTGTGATACCTAACATTTGCGAGATGGGAACGTCCTCGAGGAAGCCGGTTATTGGCGTGATCCGTCAAAGTGGCATAACCCCCCACCCACCTGTACGAAGGGCAATCCAAGAGGCAGTGGCAAAATTACAAGCTGCTGGATTCCAGATCAAGGACTTTACACCACCCGACTTTGCCGAAATCCAAAAGGTCACGAAAGAGCTATTCACATTGGACTCGCTGTCTTACCAGAAGGAGCAAATCAGCAAGGCAGGAGAATTTCCAGTTCCCTCTGTCATAAATATTGGATTTTGGGACATTCCTGGGAAGACGCAGGAAGAGACATGGGCTTTGAATACTAAACGACTCATCTTCTGCAAGTCGATGCTAGATCGTTGGCAGGAGGCAAAAGTTGATGTCGTGTTGTGTCCTGCTGGTACCCATACAGCCGTCCTTCCCGGCGAATGGAACCTCGACATTTACACCGTCGTTTGGAATGCCATGGATGTAAGAGACTCTTGCTATTAAAATATCATTCGTAAAGGCTCACAGATTTATAGTATCCGGCGGCAATCATTCCGTTCACCAACGCGAACCCCGAGCTCGATCCCAAAGACTCGTCTTTCACGGCTTTAAATTCTGTTGATGCGGCCAATGAAGCAAAATGTATATTGCACGCACCCTCCATGCTTCGATTCGTACTAATCTCAAATAGATGATCCGAAACTCATGGCCGGCGCTCCTGTCGCTCTGCAAATTGTTGGGCCTAAATATGGTGACGAGCAACTGCTGAGAGACGTGGAGACCATTGATCATATATTGAACGGGAATCATCTCAAAGGCAATCTATAAATGGCTTTCGAAGTAAATTATAGCTCTTTTTAGATCTTCAGACGGTCTAAAATAGAAAAAGTACGCGTACTTTAATTCACATATCAAAACCAAAATATCCCTGATTCATCTTGCCCCCGAGGCTCGTTCTTTAACCCCATATTCAGCCACTTGTTCCATAATAAATCCAGCTCGCTTTCGCTTTCCAGCACATCGTAAGTAAATTTATTCCTCTCAAGCCAAAAACTCATCTGAAACTTCGCGTTAAAGGCCCTCAACCCTTCGCCTGTGCGCCAATATACTTTACCTGGTGTTTGCCAGTCCCTGCTTGGATCGTACTTGTCTCTCGCCTCGATAGTCACTAGATCAATCACGGGGATCGGTGTACTGCCACTTTTCTTCTCCATCCATCCGAATTGCTCTTTCACAATCTGGAACTGTTCGAGCAAACCACTGTAGACGTCTGATTGAAAGACCTCACTAAGAGGTCGTATTTTCCGGCTCGCTTCACCAAACTGTTCAATCTCAATTTGAGCTATTTGAAGTCGCTCTAGTCGTGGGAATATCTTCAGAGCTGAGAACATTTCATCCACCCTTAAAGAAGATTCATCTGTAGGATTCAGCAGAACCAGCGAGGTGACGTTATCCAAACCCGTCCAGCGTTCCAGGCCCTGTTTAATATGGCTCAAATCGAGGGCCAGACTATCAGTGCCGAAGTTGAAATCGATGGAAATTTTAACAAAATCTTGCCTTGCGCGGAATGATAATGACAATAATCCGAATTTTTGTGCTTCGTATCTTGCCTCATTATTTGTAGACAAAAGAGGTGACGGTGTTGAGTTTCGTGCGTTATGCAAATGGTACGCATCTATAGGAGTGTGTCCTCTCCAACTGCTCGGGTCGTCGATCGATGCTGGAAGTGAGCATTTGCATGCACCCGGTTTCAAAGCCTGGGAATTGCTAATAAGATGGTAACAACAGTCGTCTCCGTCATGATACTTCGAGATGTGATCTGCAACGAAGCACCGGCCCTTCGAATGGTCGATATAACATGGCCTGAGTTCGATGGTCCTAGGCCCTGCTGCCAAATATGCTTGCTGCCAGATCTGTATTCGGACGTTATCCGGGAGGGATGAGAAGGCATGGAATGTTGTGATGTCCATTTTATCAGAAAGATAGCCGAGGCTTGATAGAAACAATTGTAAATGAAGTGGTTGGCGGTGGATTTCGAGATCGGCTCTTATAATAATGTGGGGTGGAGTTGCAAAGGCTGGAGACAGTTGCTTTTCACCCAAAGGTTTCTGGCCTCTTGTGCGTGAACTAGATTAGAATAGAGCTAGCTTATCGGGCTAGCTGATGTCGCAACACAAATTCCTTTGATTTTGATTGAAGCGTTGATATACCTAGGTAAATGGTTGATGGCTGGTGATTGGAATTCTATTGAGTAAACTCGAAAGATTATTCCAGGAATAAAAAATCTAACGAAAACTGGATGCGAGAGGGCATCTTGACCTGAATCCAGTTAAAGTAGTCCAATTAAAAGTAGTTCAGCATTTTCGAAGGTTGCGTCATTTGTTTCGAACTTCTAGGACCCGTTGCAATTTCCACGGGACCTTATTTAGGGTACCGCATTTTTGAAAGTAAAAGGATTGTTTAAAGAAAAACACACAGAAAATATCATTAGAGCTGGTCAAGATTTAGATACATATATTATTGAAAGTTATTGCCTATGAAAAAAAGAGGCGATTAGATTCGTGAGTTCCTTCGTGGGAATAGGGTAGTTATCACGTGGTTTTAGGGATTTGAGGGCATTATCTGCAATACGACGTTATACACGTTTCAGCAAATAGGCTGTAGGTATGTCAACTATCCCATATCACTTAGACCCCGTGTTGCACCAGATGTCTTGAGGCGGAATTTCAGCTTTCAACCCCAAGATCGACTATTAGCGGTCAAGGAGCTGTGACACTCTCTGACAGTCTTTCAGTCATCCCGAGCCGTCCGAGTGCAGCCTTAAAACTCAATCGTTAAGTAACGCTGGATGGTGACTCGACCAGTTATAAGCCAATTGAAGTTTGACATTTTCTGTGATTAATTGGTACAGTAGTATCCCAGCTTCGCCCCCACGAAGCGCTAAGATAGCATACCCGAATTTACCCTATCTATTACGACCAAGTTAGCTCTGTCTGCATTTCAATAATCGAACAAAACTTCTTGGGCAGTGGCTTCTCAATGTGTTGTCTTCATTTATCAACAATTGCTTCCAAAACTTTGAAGTGATGCATTCGATCTCACTACCCCCACTCTGCTCTTGGTGCGTTTCCGAAAAATATTCTCCGAAATAAACGCTCCCAAATGTACGCTATAGAAAACCCACCAAGTGTTTGAATTGGACCTCAAGTAGGACTGGATTTCTGTACGACGCGGTGAAAAATACCGTCAAAACACGGGCCAATGGCCGAGCCATGCAATTCCGACAAGGAGTTCAATATTTGTTTGGTAGGAAGTGGAGGCGTGGGGACCATCGCGGCATTAGTACTTGAGAAGTCTGAAAAGCAAAGGTTACGGCAGTCTTGAGATCCAGTTACCAGATTGTGAAGGACAAGGGCTGGGATATTGAGAGTGTCGATCATGGCTCGAGACAGGCTTGGCGTCCAAGTAGAGGTGGGTTCTGTGTCGACTTTATTGAAGTCCACTTCCTCCGATGTCATGTACAGAGGGAAAAGACGATATTGTTTGATACTAATCTGATATAGTTGAACCTACTGTCTCCGATGCTGCTTTTGGATCTTCACAGCCAACCGTCCTTGGAGCTCCTCTCCCAACAGGAGCTTCTACTCCCTTTGAACCAGCAAAAGAGAGATATGATTTTGTGGTCATATGCACGAAGCAACTACCTGAGAGATACTCCCTTGCAGATATGGTAGCGCCACTGGTCACGCCTTCGCTGACCTCAATCGTTCTCATCCAAAACGGTCTGAACATCCACGTCCCATTCATCTCGGGATTCCCAACAAACGTCACTATGTCTGCAGTCTCGATGATAGGATCTTTCACAGAACCCCCAAACAAAATCAGACACATCGGTCCTGATATCCTTCAGATCGGAGCCCATTATCACCCTGGTGTACCGGACACAGTCTCCCTGGAACGAACCCAGACATTCATTGATATGTACACGACCGGAGGAGCAAAGTCTTGCACTCTCGCGCCGGATATGCCAAAGGCCCGTTATGCCAAAATATTATGGAATGGAACATTCAACACTATTTGCGCCCTGATGCTGATGAATGTAGGCGAGGTACAACGATCTGGTGCTCGTGAGAAGCTGGTGATTCCAATCATGCGTGAGCTGCAGGCGATAGCAAAAGCTGATGGTCACGAATTGGAACAAGATCTGGTCCAAGAAATGGCGTTCAGAAGTCCAGATACTTCAAGGTGGCGGCCAAGCATGTTGCTGGACAGAGAGTACGGCCGTCCCATGGAGTACGAAGTGATCCTTGGAGACCCTATCCGGAGGGCTACTGAATTAGGCGTGGCCGTTCCCATCATGACAACGGTCTATGAGCTGTTGAAACTCGCAGCTTGGAAACTTGACAGTCCCAGCGAGTCTGCCGAGCCGAGCATAGTATAGCTAGCGGCTAGACGTTGATGCTCGTGTTGGATATTTGATGTACTGAAGCTGCCAAGCCAAACTTCAGATAGGTAAACATTCTCCAGGGTACTGATAGACCAAGTCGATCCAATTCCAGTGTTCCCCACAATCCCTTGCTTTCCATACACGATCGACGCAGAAGCTTCTGGTGCGTATCGTTGTTACTGTTCTCCTGAGTCGGTAAAGCTCGTCAAAAATCTGAAATGCAGTATTCCGGTCCTCCAGGTCGACAAGTTCACAGCTCGCCACGAAGAGAGGCCATAGCGAAGTTTTGATTGAGCCGGAAATTCCACTCAGGTGCATCAATACTTCATGTGCCATGCTTAAAGCTATACTGTCTGCATCTTTGGATATCCCCGCTGGGTTCACGATGCGATGTAGGTACAGAAGAGCAGCGGCTTTGTAGGCATATGCGTGAAGCAACAAGTCTTTAGAGGAGTGGAATGAACTAGTTCGAGCGGCATTAGGATGCCATATTGCTAGTGACATTTGGATGTTCTCCGCCCTTTTTAGTAATTCAGGTAACGTATCCGCATCATTGGGTCCGGGTTCTAGGTCGATTTGTGACACACTTCTGCTGCGTTTTTTTGAGCGTTCTCGGACATCACCGGCTAGGGTACTGAGACATGCCAGTATCGGCATTAATGTCACAGTGTAGCCCATAAACCGATCCGGACAATGTTGGCAATCTTCGTCCAACCAGATACTACTGGGTATGAGTGGCGACCGAGAATACGCCAAAGCAATTATCATGTCTTGACGGGCTAGTGCACGGATGAAATATTTCGCAACGGAGCTGAATCCTTTGCCAGTGCTTTGGTGGCCATCGAGGAACATTGCTGCATTCGCAATGAGCGTAGGCAAAGTTGAGTCTGCGGGAAGACAGGTATAATCAATCATCTATGAAGTTAGTATAAGCCTCACAGGGTGATTAAATAAGGTCTCACCTCGAGTGCGCATAATCCTAGAAACATGGCTAGCATTGGCTCCAAGTCACGTTGTGTCCGCAACCTGGATAATATTCGTGCTCTTCTATCCAGAATTGGTATGAGTGGCGCCTGTCCATCAGCTAAATAGATATGCCCGATAGCAGACAAAGAATCAGAGACCGCGGCCGGATCCATGTGAAATGTTTGTAGAACGTTTATGTTCATCTCTTCCACAAATTTGGTATCGATGACTTGATCCACAGGATGGCGTCTGAAGTACATCTCAAGGACTGACTCGTCTGCGTCTGGAATTGTTCCTACTGGGATAGTCGGTACCTTGCGGCACAATTGCGGACTGCGACACTGACTATCCACGCCACTCATTTCAGAATCAGAAATAGACGGGTTGGCTGATCGAACGATTACAGAAATGGCGCCAGAGCCATCAATGTTTGGGTGGTCTGAAGAGGAGTCATGGACTGAATCGCTGTTTTGTATCCGTTTGGCAGCTAAGGACGTATCCGGGCTGGTTGCGATATGTTCAGTCTTGGCTATCCTCTCAAATCGGGATTTGTCGAAATTATTCCGTTCTTCCTCCTTCACCGAAATTTTTGGATACTGGGTAAAGACGTAACCTTGGCAGACATAGCCCCGACGACGACAAGTCCCGCATGATGGTCGTACTTCATCACATTTCACCTTGGCTTTTTTGCAATCAAAACAACCTTTCCTGGACCGACGATTCATCTGAGTTGTGACGGGTATTATTGAGGCCCTGGAGAGTTCAAGAGGGTTCGAACGAGCAGTTAAGCTTGATTTAAAATACGAAGGATTTGCGGGGTTTTTAGCGGGGATACACGTACGCCAGGGCCACAGGGCCGTTCAGGGGCTCCACTTGCGCTTTCTGGCATAATACTGTGGTGCCTCTTACACATTTGAATTTTTTTTGATATCCCAGATCTGGAAAAACACGATACATATTGGAGTGAGCTATGAAACGAAGGCAAAAATTTGTCAGTCAAAGTTGAGGCTATAATTCCAAGCACTGGGGTACCTCGACTACCGACATTGGAGCTCCGGAAAGCATGGACGATCAACCTTAAAATAGCGCTTACTGACCGGCATGTTTCATAAGGCTAGAATATTACACACGTTGAGAACTTATTACCAAGGAATTAAGGATCAAAGTTCTGCAGCAGGCCTCCACGTTTCTAGAGCCGCCAACAACGGGCGCGGCACTGGAACGGTGAAAGAGTGCGGAGATATAACCTGAAAGAGGATATCTCAGTTACAGACTAAAAGAAATACGAGGCCATGACTGTGGTAGGTTCAAATAAGAGGCTTGACGTAGCTAAGGATCTAAAAAGGAAGCAAAGGTAAGCTCTTTCAATGCGCCGCTCGCTAGTTGAACCCTGTTTAAGATATGCACGACGTATAGACCCTCTCGCGTGTGGTTCGAGTAAGTCCCCGCGAAAGATGTAAATAATGAGATTCGCAGGCTGTTTGTCGATTGAAGCACCGGCAGTATCCCTTTCGAGTAAACGAGGTAAAGTTTCTGCCCGCTTTTCCATGTTTGATCTCCGGAGTAACCAGGGATGTTCGCGAACAGATACCCTGCCTAACCCATGTATACTCGAGTTTACGGAAACGTTTCCGCGGGACTCAATTCGGTTTAGGCCTATTAAACACCACGCAGGGCCCTCGGAACAGGGATTCCTTGATGAGGAGCTACCATAAAAACGCGCCCTGTTTATCAGAGCCTCTGAAAGAGGTTATCACTTCGTACTTCGTAGAAGGTCCAAAGAACTGGTCAAAGCAAGCGGAACCGAGACCATTCCATTACGCCGGAGGGAAGATGGCCTAACGTTCTGCTGATAAAAAATAATCTTGATATGCTGGAAATCTAAAACACATATGCGTTTGGGCCACCACAATTTAAGTACAAATGAACCACTGTACCACCCACGACCTTGTTCACGGAAAAACTAGGCAACTTCCAAATTTTGGCACTGCAAAATTATATCCAAGCACTCTTTCAATTTCAGGGATTAAGAAGAGCTGGCACACTGACACTATAAGACAAATCAGTATGGTGATATACGGTGAGAAGGAGCCGAGGACGCGAGCTCCGAAGGATACGCCCGAAAGGCTCGGCTCCTAAATGAATAATGAAAAGAGGGCAGAATTCGACGTACCTGTCCGAAATCGCTCGCTGCAGTACTTGGACAAGCTGTTTCCTCAAAATTGACCACCGGATTGTCACCCAACACTTCTGGGATCGACGAGCTGGTAGACATGATATCAAAATGATATTGGTATCCATATTGATTCGACCCTCCTACTGCTGGACACCACTGCGCATTGCCGTTGTTGGGACACAGATTCGTCGCCATGACAATGATGCTCTGTCCGCTGGCACCTCCAGCACCGCAGCTGGAGCATGCAGCGTTGCCGGTAGATGTAAGCTTGTAACATTTTCCACAGCCGGATCCGCACCAGGATGCCCCGCCACTGTCGTATAAGGCTTGAGAGACTGCTGCGGTGTACACGCCAGAGCCGAGGTTGCTCTGTTATATCGTGAGTATCAAACTTGTTGGAAGTTTGGATGAGACTTACTTGCCAACTGAACATGGAGCTACCTGTCGCGGGACCGCACCCACATGCCCCTTTCAGCCCATCATAATAGCGCGTGGTGGATGCTTGGCCGCTTTGCGCAATTGCTGGTGCTACGACAGCTGCGAAAGTAAACAGAAGAGTGGAAAGCTTCATAAGTGCGGTATGGCGATGTCGAGTATGGAGGAAAGGATTTGATGTAGATGATAATCATCAAGGAGGCGGCTGTACCCTTTTAAAGCTTGGGCCCTCCATGACTTCGTCATACTCGTACTTCCTACCTTGTCAACAGAAGCATTTGTATGGCCGCTCGCATTCGCTAAACCCCGGCACCACCCCCTGCGAGTGCTGTCTATTTGGCCTGGGACGAAGTATGTTTTAATAAACATTAATCAGTGGGTAAGGCCACGGGAAGTAACGTTCGTCAGAGCCATGGTCGCCAACTACAGTTCCACTGATAGAGTTATTCCTCCAGTCAAAAATACCCCGCAACTCGGCAGTGATGATTCCGGGAACCTTGTTCATGGGAGATCATCGCAAGTTTCGGCTTGGCGGATAATTTAGAGGGGAATCTTTTTTAGGAGGCTCATCCTCCGTTACACTCGACTGTTTCATATTGATTTCTGGGGACGCCATCGCAATTTTGTAGGCATCACTTGATTCAAACTTTGATAATTCCCTGGAAAGCAACTCCGTGGAAACCAATGTAGCCAGGCGATACACATAAGTTGAAACTTCATTTCTTACTGGTTCGTGTGGTGCAAACCCCTCTTATATGCCGCATCGGCTTAGAGGATAATTCTGAACAGTGCACGCATGTTTGACGAATCAGATAGCAGACGAAAACCCTTGAATCAATACGTCGGACCTGTACTAACACCCAAATAGGTTTAAGTATTAGACAAGCTTTTAAACCGCACGAAGTACCGAGTACGCGAAATAGGAATGGGACTAATGAAGAGGGGTCGCGGATAAAAACGATAGATGAAACGAAGAACGTAATTGCAAATCAATTGAAAAAGAACATGTTAGTAAGCAGACTGTGAAATTCCAAGATGAAGCATTCTCATTGTGAGCTAATATATATACTGCGCTCAATTAACAATTCGCCCATGATGACGCCACTTATTCCGAAGACAATTACGCAGCTCCCTCCTATTTTTCATTAGTACGCGGAGTTTGAAGTATAATGGGTAGGCGTTATACCTTGCGTTGACCAACAAAGAACCCCAAGCCAAACGTCTCAGTTGTGAAGGTAATCTTGCTTCCCTTGGGAACTATATTCGAATCAGCACCAATGTCCTGACTTCTTCTCGCCGCAAAATGGACTTACAGTAGAACACATCTCCCTTGACGGCATGCACCTTCTGCCCCGTCTCATCACTGATATCAAACTCCCCATCCACAATAATCTTCATCTCATGGTATGTATACTCGTATACGAGGGGTGTGCCCTTCTCCAGTCTGTAGAAGCCCGCAGAGATTGGGGCTGTAGCATCGGTCGAGGTCGCGACGTCGCCGAGGAAAGCATTCTCGTTGGCGATGAGAGGGGGCTTGAATTCGGTCTGGGCGCCGGCGTGGTGGGTGAAGGCAAGGGGAGACATGCTGGCTTTCTCGGGTGTAGGTGACTTGGGGGATTTGGCTTTGCTGAGGAACGAACCCATTGTTAGTGATGATGGAATTAGACTTGGGTAGAAGATTATGAATTGACCAAGCAAGCAATGAAGAAGAATGGAAGGCGGAGGACTGTTGGGAAATAAGTATACATACCTGCTACGGTGCTTATCTTCTTGATTGACAATTGAACCTATTCCGGTGAGGATGCAGCTTGTAGTGGTGTGCCTGTGGATAAGTAGAGCTGCAGATCTGGAAATACTCTCTCTCTTTGTGCAAGAACGCAGAAAGTATTCCTCTTTTATAACGGCATCTTACCAGTGTAACATAAGCCTGCTTACCCCTCTATAGGAAGAGAACCCCTCAATTGGAGCCGCATGCATTGCTATCGTGGGACAGCATTGCTGCTTTGGGGCACAGAGTGTGCTGAAGACTCCTCGTACTTCTCGTACCGGCTTACACATCTTCCAACAAAGATCAGAGCCTTGGGACTTTGGTATTCGCTGCCTTGCAGATGGTTGACTGTACCTCTTGGTTGGTGTTGCGATAAGAACGTCGGGGACTTTTTACCCAAATCCGGTCAATAAATTTCGCGCCAACCCCCTTCCGAGCGCCTTTCGGTTTTTGCAGGGAGAGCAAACTCCCAACTCCACTCTTCAATGACTCGCAATAAACCACGCCTGCAGGTCGCCCTCTATGCCCGTCCAAAACATCCAGGCACATATCACTACGCCATCTTCATCTCTCCCAAGCTGAACTACGAGTCGCGAAAAAACAAGAAAGGTGAACCGCCACCTGTCCCCGTGACTAAGTTTCACGTGTAGAACACCTTGTTAAATATCGAAGGTGTTCTATCTTCGCCATGGCGCTTCGAAAGAGTAGTCATTGCAGATATGTCAGTTGATCCGAGGCTCTTGGTCGTTGTTACGATTGGCAAACTTGCCCCGCGATCTTCTGTTGAGAGTATTGAGAGATATCTCGTGGAAAAGATCCCCATTTTTCAGGAAGGAGAAATACACGAAGGAAGTGACTTTGACTGCGTTTCTTGGACGAAGAAGGCTGTTCAGATTTTGGGTCGAGATGGGTTGGTGCAGGGTGTAGGGCGTTGGGACAAGATTCGTGCGGTTGCAGTCAAGTTTGTGGAGACTAAACGGATGGAGGGCAGATGGGAGGTGGGTTGGAAAGGCGAAAAGCGAGTGCCAACTCTGGATGTTTCGGATGGACGAGAATTTGTTACCTAGCAAGGAGAGAGATGTCAATATCTCTCATCAGTAAAGGGTACATGGGCCGGTATTTATGTCTTGATACAGCGAAGCAGCGAGATACCGTGGGGAAATGCACCTCTTGTAAACATATATTTTTAGTATAAATGCATAAACATAACCCAATGATCGCTCGCTCGTATATATAGGTATCATTCCATCCCTCCAAAACGCCGCGCTGAAATTTCCAATTCAAAACTTGATCCTTTCAAAATCCCTCAATACCCACCTACTTGTCTCTCCCTCCAAATTCACACTCACAACGCCTCTCTCATCAAGCCAAGCCCCCTCATCCGTAACTTCAACCACCTTCGAGCAGTGCGCGACTTCCTGCCTGCTAATTCCAGCCGCATCTCGTGGAATCCATATTCTCGGCGACCGTTTCCTCATACTTGGCGGACTATACGCATCTCTTAGCACAGACTCATTGTACGTGCATTCAGGAATGTCTTTGGGAATTTGTTGTCGTAGAATGTGATAGTCGGCGTATATTTCCGGATGCAGAAACTTGAGCAGAAAGTTTGGCTTGATGTTCGGGTCTGGCGTGATCCAGGGCGTCCAGAAGTCAAACTTGGCGATGAAATATGGGATTGGTGATGCCTCAAACTTCTTTCTTGCGTATGTTGTGGCAGTAGTGGCGGATAGCTTCACCGCGGCATCTGCGCCTTCTACACCACGGGAAGCTTGCTGCCCGTGGTTGACTTGATCGGCGGGGTCCGAGGGATCGAAATCGGAGTCGTAGCCATTGGTCTGCTGCTCCGAATCGTGCACATGAACAACATCATGCATGTCGTCGAGGTTCGCGGCGTGGAACACATCATTCCCGGATCTCAGGAGAGCTTCTTCGGCGGCGACGGTTCGGGGTAGATTGTAAAGTAGAGGGCCTAGGGCTTCGTTGAGAGAGAAGTGTATCAAATACGTGAATATAAGAAGACCAAACATCATCACAAGAGGACCGTAGGCACCTTTCACTCCAAAGAGACCAGCCATACATATTTCGGCAAGGTAAACCCCGGCGAGTGTCTGTTTTAATGCGCGAGGATAGTGTAGGCCACGAGTGTCGCGCTCGGACGAATAAACGTAGAGTAGATTCCATCGATACGTGGAATAGACGAGGAAAAGACCAATAGTTGCTACACCTAGAACTATGGGCGCAATGAGGGAGTAGGTTATCGCTAAGTTATGTTAGTGTTATATTTAGCAGTATATATTATAGGAACGAGGACGAACCAATGACACCCATATTCGTGAACACTGGGTAAACACTACCCCAATGGATCTTCTTCAGGCGATGGTAACGGCCAGATATAAGGCGTGGATTTGCACCAGAATTGCCCATCAAACGGTGTCGAACGACACTACCCATGTGGACGATCCTTGTGGCGCTCATAGCAAGTCCCTGAAGGATAAAATATGAGATGTAGAAATTCGAGGCTTTGGGAAGGTTCTGTGACAGTAAATCACGAGCCGACAACGGGTCTTTGATGATACTTTCGATTGCGGTCGAGGCGGCGGACGTGAGAGTTGTAATGAGGAACACCTGCACAATCTGGAATATAAAGTATGCATTTTGAACAAACAGCTCGACTCTCGATTCCGTTGGCACACCAGCTTGTCGCGCGCAAGCTACCGAAAGTTAGCGGCATATTCATGGGTAAAATATATAACGCTAGCATACCTCTTAAGATACCGGGCACGGCTGCCATAAGCATTGCCAAAGCCACCGCGGGTAGTAGCCCTGAGATCAATCCGAGGATAATAGAGGGTAAATCTTTAATCCACTTCAAAAAAGATACTGACGTCAGGAACTTGATACTGGAGATGATTCCAATCAATGCAGCTGGAAGCGACCAAAATATGACCATGGCTGCAATGAATCCTTGGATTAAGAACCGCCGAATGATTCTTTCCCACCACCGAAACCTGAGAGACGACCAAATAATCTCATCCGGCCGTACTCCGATTATTTCGGGAATCATATGATTCGCACGATGATGTGCCAATGTTTGATAAGCACTCTGAGCATCGACTTGCGTGTGAAATTCGACGAAAATGGCTGGTATCGGTGCCACCTTGCCTTTTCGATATTGACTACGCAACTTCGCAATCTTTGGTGCAAGTTCCTTCAACCGGCCACGAGTCCATTTGATGGTGTCAACTCTTCTCCCATAATTCGCAATGGGGCGATGAATTGGCCGCTGGCTGTATGGAATCCACTGGGCAGCCACCGAGCCATTGATGTCCGGTGAAGGGCCGTTGAACCCATAGCTTGTTTTCTCAATCGGGGTCCCATCTACTCGAGGGAAATCTCGCGGCGAGGTTGAGCTTCGTGGGCTCGGAGGACTGACTGGACTCTTCGTACTGGCCGGGTGAAACGAGCTGGTCGGGCTTATCGACTTTACAGCTGTTTCGAATTCCTTGGAGAACTCATCCTCAGGAGACTCGGCTATCGATGGGAGGTCAGGATGGCCATCCTTCACAGCCTTTCTGTACGCCTCATTTGCTTTCTTTATCAGCAGAATTTCCGCTTTCTCTAGACGCTCCGCAGTTTGTTCGCGTTCCTTGACCAAATCATCCAATTCTTCGGTTTCACGGGGAATCCAGATGTTCTTGACAGTATCTCCAAACACCCTGCGAAGTTTCCTTTCGTCCAGGATTTGCTGGGGCACTGATGTGAACAGTACTGTTCTCGACGAAAGCCTACTAGAGTACAACGGCGATAGAAGATACGCCTGACGCAAGCTGATGAAGTAGACACATTCTCGTGCTACCATGTACAGAATGAAGCCTGTTCAAGTTAGTAAGGTGTGGCCCTTTTCCAACGACACTTACCGAAGTATATCCAAGCAAGAAAAGCGTGCAAGAAGAACCAGCTGGGATGAACTACATTTCCGAATGTGAGAAGATCCAGTTGAATGTTATCTCCTCCTCCTTTAGCATGATAAGGAAGTAATATCGGCCACGTGAGAAGACATCCGACTCCACATATTACACACAGAATCTTCAGATATCGAAGAAAAAGGAAGCCATCGAGTGATGAGTGGTTTAGAACAACCGTATCAGGAGTTTGGTAGAACGGTTTAAACCAATTGAACCATCCAGAAGGAAGTGATGAGGATCGGTCACTAGTCAATTAGCTCTGTACCTTCAATCAATTCCTTCTAGTATATGAAATACATACTGAACGTCAAGACTGCTCAAAAATGTTCTTGGAGAATATGCCCGTGAGATTTTGCGACGTAGTACTAGAAATATTATGATGCAGATCGCCGCGAAGACTGCGAGAGGAATAAATGTAGTGAATAGGGTAGCGAAAGACGAGGAATTTGTGCCCTGCGTGGGCACTCGTGATATTGATGTTCCTGTTGAATTGTCCCTAGCAGACCCGACTCTGGGGTCGCTGCTTGTATTCTGCTCAAAATCATCAGCTTTTCAGCTCCGTGTAGCCTTCTCTTCCGCGGAGACCTCAGCATGGCTGAGCGCAGAGTGCAGACTTACGATATCTCTTCTTATATCATACAGAACATCTGAAAGGCTCTCAGTCATATCGATGATGTTGGGCCTGTTTTGATGTCATGATTCTCGTGCAGGGGCTGGAAGAGCAGTCCTCGTTGATTTTGATGTTCTTGGCGCTGGGGCTGCGTGGCGCACTGGCGGAGCGGCCGGGATTATAGGGGCGGCTAGGGTGCCCTCCACCCCTCACTGATCCGAAAGGGTGACTCTGAAGCCTTATTGGTCATGCAAGAAGGTCCCCGAAACCCACTATGCCCAATACTATATACTGCTTCTTCTCACGTGTAATGAAATTCAACGTTATTTGCTATAGACACCAAAACTTGACTTATGTAAGGGACATCCTTTTCTACATTCTTTAAGCTATCACCTCTTTAATAGATTTTGCCATTTCAATTCAAAATAACTCTTCACGAGGTTTCCTACTTCTCACATGCGGATATTGCCCCTCTTATCATCATCCCTGTCGCCACAGACGCCATCAATAAATCTAGACTTCCAACCAAAATCCAGTATTTTTCACGGATACGTACAATCGCAGCAAAACAGTTCACAATTCCCCTCTTGTTACATCGTTCCTCGCGACCCATGACATTTTGTCGTCCTTTAGCCCCTCAAGTGTTGTCGCATGGTCCTCGCCATTCGAGCAAATTTTGCTGTTAGAAGCCATTGGACGCCTTCTGGCCCTCTTAATTCTCCTAAACCGAAATAAGTAACGGGCTACCCCATCAGCCTGCATAAGTGGCATGTCAATGAGTAGCATCCTCAGACCCTGAAAATCCATAAGAATAAGCGGCCTTGGCTCTGGGGTTTCCCTTTCTGCATCCGACAGTATCTCTGAACAATTCCAGCCTTGCCTTTGGCCTTGCTTGAAAAACACTGTGCAAGGAAGTGGGAAGAACAAAAGGGAATTCAGGTCTCGTCATTAACAAAGCACAAAGACGGTGATCAACCAGAAATCCTGAAATATTGCGACACATAGACTTCTTGTTGAATCCATGCAATCGGACCAGGAAAAACAAGCTCCTGCAACAATCGAAAATTCCAAAGCGACAGTTCTCAAACACGATACGCACCCTCCCCGCCGCGAAATGCTCTTCAAATCTTTTCGATCGCGAACAAAGTCATCCTCTCACAGCAGTAGGCCAAGCATTTGGCGCATCACCTCTGCCGACTCCCATGGACAGTCAGCCCACCCGAGGAAGGATGATAAGGCAGAGTCATCTGCTATCGTGTCGTCTGTAGACGCCGACGAGGTCAACGATTACGAGAAATTCCTGGAGAAGTCTCGCAAAGATGCAGAGAAGGCGGAAAAATTAAGGTTGAAAGCAATAAAGGAAGCAGAACGGAGGAAGCGGGAGGTTAATATGAGCCCTTTCGCAAGAGGCATGTAGGGTCTGGGGTAGTGAGGTGAGAGTGAGGCGTTATGGCGACATCGTGGTGGGACTGAGATAACAACTTCATTGGAGTTCACGACGTGGAGGTTGGGGGTTTACGGGGATCAGTATGCAAGGCTACGAGATGAGACTCCTTCGAGGATATCTACCGGCATAAGATATGAATAATGAGGGTTCATTTGATAGAAATCTGCCAGGATTGAACGATGTAAGTCATACACATGTCTCCCGACCAGAACTACTTGCTTACACTTTTGATGCAAAGCCATCCTGCTTTAATGAATGGCCTCGCACGATGCACGAATGGGCTGCGGAATCAAGCAACAGGGAGGTTCCAGAGCGGCGTTCGTACGAATTTTTTAGATACCCCATGTCGTCGTAAATTGCTCGCGTTTGAAATTTGGGTCATTGATTTTGGTTCGAGGCAGCTTGCTTTGCTTTTGTTGCTGTACGCCAGCAGAATAATACCAATATCAGCCTGACTCTATGTCTCACTTCTTGTTCTGCTGGGCTTTGCAACTTCGTGCTCTATACTATTTTGGTCCTCCCAGATATTAGTCGTCGCTCTGTCTCCCATCCTCCTCCACCTTAACACCTTCCCCAGTCTCGGCAACGAGCTTCCCAAATTCCTTGCTGTATACTCCAAGATCAATCTACTATGTTCATTGTATCCTCTTTTGGTCTTTGGAGAAATTTTGAACGTACAATAGCGTAATTCAGAGCCTTTGTCTGGAAATTCCATCGTTTGGCCCGGTATTAGATATGTAGAAAACGGATCCGTTGTTCCTCGTGGATAAATTTGGAAAAGGGTACGACTCAAGCCTAATGAGCATGAATTTCAAATTCCAATCCTAGAACCTTAAGCCCATAATAGCCTCAAGATAACATTTATTTATTAGGATGCAACTTGTGGCATTCACGTGACACGAAACAATTCCTTCGTAGCAGGCTAGTAATCCAAGATATAAATGTACATGACGATACTACATACTTAATCTTCGAAGGCCTGTATTACGATTCGTAAGTATTATAAAATCCAATTGTTCACGTGTTGATTGTTACCCTTGTATTCTCATGCGAGGGGGTGGTTAGTTGCATGTTGGTGTTCACCGCATTCTTTCCTTTACAGATCAGCAAACTCTTTCTCGAAAATTATCCCCAAAGGTATAATTGCGCGAGCTCTGATATATTTAGAATAGCCTTTGCTTAGACCTAGGTTGATTAGCTGTCAAGCTCTATCCATTCACTTTTAGGCCATGCAGGCACGCTCGCGCTATCCAGCCCTACGCGCCCCGCTCGCTGTTGGCCTTTAGCATGCTGTTCCTTACTCGCTGGCACTTGAAGAGCCCGGGGTTTGTTCAACCCGTAGAGGACTGCTATATATTATTTTACTGACATTTGGGCTAGTGGAACGCGTGCCATGCGACTTGGCCATAATTATGATGGTCAGCTGACAATACGTCGCTGCTACGTCCACATTCAGTATCACGAAATCAAGTCGCGTTTGGTATACACTCATTGTCGCCCTTCTACGAAATCGAGGCCGGTGGATTATCGGCTTGCCAACTTGTTCAGCACAACCTCTGTCGCACTCGCGAAGCGCGCGCCGAAGCCGAAGCCTCCAATCAAAGCCGCACCGATCGCACGATCCAAGCCAATCAGTGAGATAATTGAGGAAGAGCGAAAAGCTCTCTTCAGTCCTCCAAAGCCAAAATTGAGGATGGTTGGATCTTCCAGACCGGAAACCGAATCAAAAGCTGCTCCCATGACCTCAAGCATGAGCGAGGCATTGGCCAAGCATGACAAACTAACGCAATGGTATTACGAGAAAGTTCGAACGGAAGCCAGCACTTGCTGGCTGACTTATGACGAGCTGAAGGGTGTCAACGCATCTGTTATGACCAAATGGATTCACGCTCCACGGAGGAACCACAATCCTGGGAGAGTGGCTTTGAAGCGACAAAATGGGTTGATTGAAAATGTGGCTGCATTTGCTCAAATTCCAAAAACTCGAAAGAAACTGATGGAATGGGATGAAAACTCCTGTAGGGATCTTGCTCCACAATTCAAAGAGATGGTCACGAAACGTGCAGAGATCGCAGAGCTAGCGGGATATCCAAATTTCATGGAGCTTCGAGGGGATTTGAAGATGTTAACACCAAAGTCGGTTGCGGAATTTCTCAATACACTAATAACCAAAATGGCACCTCATATGAGCCAACATATGGAAGACCTGTTGGAGTTGAAATGGCTGGATATGGACTATGAAAAGTCTTTCGCGGAACTCCGTCACGGCCTGACATATCATGGTCAGACGATCGAGGATTTTCAAAGCAAACACGAAGAGGCACGACTTCACACAGGAGAAGTTGCTTATTATTCGAGATTGAAGAGACTCAAGGCCTACAATGCTTCAAAGTCTAAGAAGTACTGGGAATATTTCCCTATTGGCTCTACGGTACGTAACTTGCTCCCTATTTTTGGGAATATTTTCGGTATCAAATTTCCATGAGGTGCCGCCAAGTAATGAGAGACACGGCGAAATTGTCGGCCGATACTTGGCAAGCGATCTATCCAGCTCGAAGGTCCTGAATAAAGAAGAAACCCTTTTTGTCTTTGAGGTTTTTGATACGTCTCGGGTATTTTCATCCGACCCTCTCGGTATTCTGGTTTTGGATCTGCTAGGTAAGTTAATTGTGTTCAACGTACCCCTTTCAACGTCGGTACTGGGCCGGAGCTATACCCTCCCGTACTTCTTGCATTTACCTTTAATTGAAGATGAACTTACTTCTGACCACTTTTGGGAAAATACATTAACGCTGAGATCGAAACCTTCAGATCGGCCCGGTAAGACTTCACACGGAAGATGTGGAGTGTTTGGGAAGGCAAGTTCTTCTACTATGTTGAGAGCATATGATTCCATTTTACTAACTTCAAGATAAGTACGGATATACGACCGGCGAAAAGATAACGAAAGAAATACCCGGTGTTGCGATCCTCGCCAACTGTACAAAACCAAGCCCCAATACTCCATGTTTCCTCTATCATTGGGACATAACAACCCTGGCACACGAGCTTGGCCACGCAATACACCATTTCGTCAGAGGAGATAGTGCAGGTATTCCGTGGGATTCTATCGAGATACCAAGCATCTTGCTGGAAAACTGGACCTTTGAACCACGAATTCTTCAGAAAATATCATCACATTATGTGTACCAAGACAAAAGTTATTTGGAGGATTGGGAATCGGAAAATCCGTCCACCACTGTACCGCCAAAACAAGCCCCACTTCATATTTTTGAATTCCTAGTTTTCAACCGCAACCCGGCAAACAAGATCCTAGAGTACCAAAAGCTCTTATGGAAATCAGCCTTCGACTTAAAGATTCATAGTTATTCGACAGAACAACTCAAGGATGCGAAGCTGGGAGTCGTCTGTCAGACAATCCTACGCGAATGGACTGGTATATGGGGCCTCAGTACCAAGGAGAACAATACATATCTACACTGGACGATCTTGTCCAATTATCACACATCGACTTACTGCTATCTTTAGTGAGTCAATATGCTTTCTTAGAATGTTTGGATCCATGTTCGTTGCACCATTGGGTGGACGGCAACCGGTTGAAGCACATACTAGTTTATTTTTCTATGACATTGTTAGACCAAGGATAGCACCTACTCTCGCGATATTGATACTTCATGTTCATGGGAATCAAACAAGCTAATTCATTCAGTGCCATGGTCCACAATGTCGACATTTATCAAAAATTCTTTGCCAAAGATCCATTAAATCGAAAACAAGGCCTCCGATTCCGCAAAATATTTCTCGAGCATCGTGACGTCTTCCCGTCAAGATGGCTGGCTTCTCAGTACAAGCGCGACGTCCTTAAGTGGTTAGTTCTGAAGATCACGCTGCGGTTACAAGGCCGGCAGGAAAACACAATGGATGCGCTCGAGAAATTCATGGGGAGACCGGTTAGCATGAAGCCTTCATCAAATCACTCAAGAGTCCCATTCGGAATCCCATTCGGAAACGAATGCTGCTGAAAGCACTAGATAGTCTAGTTTTCATATGGGCGAGACTTCGAGCCTGACTTCGAACGCGACGAAGGCAGAGACGACGGCAGACCGCTGAGTGAGAATCACGATCAGGTGGATGGAATTTCGGAGGGGTAACGACTCGTGCAAGATGAATTGAGTCCGATCTCACCTTGCGAGGCTGGGCAATTTCTGGTACTGGTTTTGAACAAACCTTATTTCCTCCGATCTATCATCCGGGCCGCTCAAAAGATCCGCTGATTCTTAACCTCGTTGGAGTTTGCAAATCAAGGTTCGTCAGCACGTTATGGAAAGGTCAAGAGAGATTCACATCCAACCTAAAGGTTTAAATCGGCACAGTGACCAGCCACGATGAGACGAGGATGAAATCCAGAGCCATGAACGGAACGGAAGATGAGCGAAGGGGCTTACTTTTACGGGGAAGGCAGCTCATATAAGAGAAGCCAAACATGTCGATTGTATCTTTTGCCGAATTTCGATTTGCTCATTTCGACACATTCCTTCTCATTGTCCTCTCGATTGAAGTATATACGCTCTTTCACCATGCAAAACTCATTCCTTCTATTCCTCGCGGTGACTACCACATTCGCACAAAACACGACCTCCCAAAACGGGACGAACTGCGGCATCGTCTCCAACCATACTGTTGTCGCCGGCGACAGCCTCTCGAATATCGGAGACTAAACCAACACAACCATCGCCCAACTCCAACAGGCCAACCCGCAAATCAGCAACCCACGGCTCATCAACGTCGGCGACGTAGTCCAAATTCCAAACTCGAAATGTGTGGCTGCTGCCGCGGCAGCGCTGCCAGAGCCAACGGCAACTTGCTCGAATGGCACTGCGACAGCAGTGACCGTCGTGGCAGGTGATACGCTGATAATAATCGCGAAGGAGAAGCTTGGAATAACGCTACCGGCTTTGCTGGCTGTAAACCCGCAGGTGACAGATCCGAACAAGGTCAACATTGGGGACGTATTGAATGTGCCGCTTTGTAATGCTGCTGCCGGTACTACCGCAAAGAATGGCACGGCGACAGCCAGCTCGAAGACAAGTAGTGGAAAGGCGAAAGCTACGGGATCGAAAAGGAGAAGTGTATATGTGGGAGATAGCCGAAGGCTTGGATAGGTTTCCGTGGGTGTCTCGTCACTAGGGGAGACTACCCTTGGGGGAGCTTCTGGAGTGTTAAAGAAGTCTCTCTAGCTGCAGGTATTACGGCGAGTCACGCTTTCATCTAATCGAATATTATCCATCATATTATACCGATTGCAGGTTGACACTAGGCCCAGGGCACGAAGTAATTCCTTTCATGATCACAAAGCTCCAGCTTTTGTTTTAGAATCCTGACGGAGAGGGTGGGTTTGAACTCCTTTCATCCCTCAACTCTCCTCGACCACACTCTCCTGGCCTGATAAAATCCCAGACCAAGAATCCAAACTACGATCAAAATGACCGCTTGCACCGGCGCAAAGACAGCACCTCTCACAACCACAAAACCGCTGACCACCACAAAAACAGCCGGAATTAAAATGAAAGTTTTATACGGCCGGTGCAAGTTCGGCTCCCGGTACCGTAAGATAATGGCGCCCAGGACAGTCAGGAAGAAGAACGAATACTCGCCCAGGCCGTTGAACGTAAGGAGAGCACGGAAGTTTCCGAAGAGGATGTATAAGGTGGAGAGGATAGTGGAGAGAAGCAGCGCATTGAGAGGAGCGTCTGATTTGAACGACTTCGAGGCATCTGAAGAGTTGGTAGCGGCCTGCGATGCTGTTCCAAGCTTTCCAACGACAGCAAAGAAGCGGGGGAGCCAGTTGGTATTCCCGGCTGCAACTGTCATCCTGCCAGTGACGAAAGAATTTCCAAGAAGAGCACCTGCAACAACGAGGCATACAAGAACTGCAGCTACGACGCCAAATGCAGGACCTAGGAGTCGAGTTATGGCCGTCTTACCCTTTGTTAGCGCAGGACTTTGATTTGAATGGGGTGGGACTTACGACCGCCACGCTGTCAGTGGTTGACACCAATTCCCAAGGGAGAAGAATATAGTAAGCTGCATTTGCAGCAATGAAGCAGACGATGATAGTCGGAACGGAAGTATTTATGGCAAGCGGAAGCTGGCGTGCTGGTTCCCTGAGTTCAGCAGTGATGTAAACCGCCTTCAGGATGTGAGCCACTGTTCATCTGACCTGTAATGTATTTACAGCTCACCTTATCCCATCCGGAATATGCCCACAATGCTCCATAGAGCGCTGTAGAATAATGGCCCAGCAGCTCCCATTGGCTCAGATCTCTCCAATCAATGGTACTTCCGTCAGGCGCCAAGCTATTCCTGGACCCAAACCAGGGCTTTGTCAGCCAATCCCTTCCTCCTATTTCTCTACTCGGGTTCGATGCTCCAAGAATCACCACTACTATTCCGGCCACGACGACTCCTAGTATGCTGACAAACTTGGTCACCACGAAGAAATTGTTCAGACGAGTACTCGCTTTTGTACTGATCGAGTTGGCCCCGTTAATGACCACCAGGACGAGAACGGACAATAGCTTGTGTTTGATGCTTGCAGCTTGGTCGGTTACTCCTGCGGCAGAGAATATGCTCTCTATAAAAACGATGCTTAGGATGGCAAGCGTGGCGGGCATCACAGCAACGATCCAAGTCCATGCTGCTAAGAAACCGACGACGTCGCCGAAAACATGCTGGAGATACGGCTGTACACCACCTAATGAAAGACTTAGTCTACCTAGTCATGAAATAATAGAAAATCTTCAATGAACAAACCTTCTCCAGGAATGGCTGTTCCCAGCTCCGCCAAAGTACTCGCTCCCGTCCACGCAAGCACACCACCTACTAGCCATATGACCAAGGCAACACCAGGCGAGGGAACATTAGCATCAATTGACCCCGGAGATGTGAAGATGCCGCTTCCAATGACGATACTGATGATTATAGCGAACGCCTCGGTGGCTCCCAGATTACGTGTGAAGGTACCCCGCTCTTGCCCAGAAATTTCTCCTGCCGCACCATACTCTGGTTCCTGGTTGTCCCCAAGCAGTGGCCTCTGAGCTCCCTCTGTATTCTCATCCTCAAACTGGTCAGTTGGAGACATGTTTTCGATGTTTCGAGATGATAGTTCGGATAAAAGAGAAGCTTTTATCGGATGATGGCGTGACCCATTTTTGTTCACGTGCGGGGCACGTGGATCTGCACTTTTCCCTCAAATATCTTCAGCTGATCAATTGGGAGACGCTGTCTAAGTAGCTTTTCAAAATCTGAAAACCTTCCAGTGCTACTGTTAAGTATTGGTCGAGATGGGCCCAAGTATTAAGATAGTCACATTAATATTCACTAGCAATTCCCTAATGATGCACACATTTGTTCCTTTTCCAGCTATATACAGTACAACATCTCCACTCCTTCCTCCTTATGTATGTGTGATTAAATAGTCGTGGGTATTCATATACGCCCAATGCAAAAACGCCTTTTCGTTACATCTCCAATGCGTACGTAGCCAGAATGGTATCCTAAATCCTCCATGTGTCCTCTTTCCCCATTGTCTGCTTTATCTGTCCTTCTCAAGTCCAATCTGAGCGTAAGTGGATCATTGCTGGACCTGCACGCGCTGCAAGAAAACCGGCACATCACTCAAATCAACACCC
>QGMK01000342.1:0-27748 GCA_007825345.1 Lachnellula suecica
GCTTTTTTCTGGGGGAGAGGTTTGTCAGTATGGGCAGTGGGGTGCGAACGGTAGTTGCGTACCAATGTAGACATTGTTTGGCGAGTTCACCATGAAGACCGAAGCGGTTGATGCTGCGATGCTATCGCTGTTGTTCCAATTCTGAATGACCCAATCGCTTTTCCAGGCTTCTTCGAGGAAGAACTCCGAGGTTGCTACAGCATCTGTTGTGCTGGTAATGTTCGAGGATAACGTTGGAACGACGGAAGATGCGGGGGAAACATTTCTGTAGTCCAGGAATCGGTGGTAGGTGAAGTAGCCAGCAGACGAGCCATTTGTTCGAAAGCAAGAACATCCCTCAGCATTGTCGGTTTGTGCGGATGTGAGACTTGGGATACAAAGGAGCAAGATCAAGGCCATGAGTCTCGAGGGCAGAGTTTTCGAGGGTAGATCGGCCATAATGGGCTGCAAGATGCAATTGTGAAATGGCCAGAGAAGCAAGAATTAAATCGAATTTGGGCAAAGTGAGAGCAGTGAATACATCATCAGCATGACACTTTCATGTGAGACCGCGAGAGTGCTCTTCACCAAGATGCAACCAGAGTATATTGACGGGTAAGACCTCGACTAATGGCCGTAACGGCGCACATAGGTAGAGGCAGACATAACGAGACTGCTCGAGCAAAGGCCTGGAATTGAGAAACGAGGTGAAAGAGACAAAGCCTTACCGGTTGAAGTCTGTGGCTTTGACAGTTCCTGTCGATAGTGCCCACGCGCTTGGGCTCTCGATGCGTTGGTTGAAGCCATCGCGTGTTTTGGAGAAACAAGGCCAGGGACTGGTGGACCCTGTACGAAAGTACTTGTCCTGTACTTGTAACCTTAATCTAGTACGGGGCGGTGGTGCGACGCTGGGCCAATGGCGTACAGCTCTAGCTACCCCGCTGGAGCACTGGAATGGGACACTACTTTTAGCCCCTGTAGATCTCGACCGGGCAACTCGGGAACGACAAACGTCGTTTGCACGCCTATTCAGACGACAGACATGTCAATCATGGGTGTCATTTGGTCGTGAAGGGGCATCTTGCTGCACGACTGATCCCGTGCTACTTGAAGATGCCTTTAAATAGGGAATTTATAACTGAGAGACGTCGAGTAAGGCGAATCCTCCCTCCAGTTCGCCGGCTTCGACGACGTAGCCCGCGCAGAGTGAGTAAGAGAATGCTCCGTTCTGGATCAGGGGGTTCTCCAAGCTAAGAAAGTGATTGACAGAAAATGAGAGCTCTGGCTGAATGGACCTGATCACACATGAAGGATCTGGCCCGTTCGTGTGTCCTAAACCAGGTGCAAGCCTTTGTCAGAGTCTGCCGGGAATCTGTCTGCTCGACAGGCCATTCTAAGAAGAAACCTCTGCCGTTTTCCTAAAGTACAGCATATATTCTCTGTCTAAGGAGCTCGAATGTTGGTATGGGAAAAGAAAAAGTATAGTCGCCTTTCCTTGGAAGCGGATATTTTTTGTAGTGGGTATACGCCAATGATGAGAAGTTGCAGCTGGAAATTGCCGTTCTTTGATATATCAGTACACTTCTGAAATTGAAGCAAACCGGCACTGCTGGTACTGCTTACTAGCGATGCCACAATGTCGCACCCAAGTAGGCTGCGTGAAGCTCCTGAATGAGATTGCATGTTCGAGTGCTGATGTTTGAGTGCTGATGCTCAACACCACGAACCATGGTGGATGCTTCATCGAATGCTTCCAGACTCTCTCGTCTATCAAAGGTAACCGGCAGAGTATTTTCGAATACCAGCATCACTAGGTGCAGCCTGTCACCAGACTTAGTTCCAAGCATATAGCTCCCATCCCGTTCAGTATGGGGGTATAGCTGATTTCATCCCAACTTCTTTGTGTTGAAAATGCAAATCCGAGACTGTTCAAATGTGCCATAGGATGTGGGACATTGTTAGTGGCCGAGTTTACTGAGCTTCGGTGGCTTTTGTAATGCAAGCGAATATTCACCTGCCGTCGACAACTTCGGCATCATCTCTACATCTCGAACCCCGTACCACCACCCACCCACGACCACATCACCATTTCCACCGTCAGTATGTCTAATAAGGCACTATGCTGTGCCAACGTGCAGGAAAGAACGCCAGTCAAATTTGACAACGACGGTGACCGGGCCCTTTTGAAACAGTTCATAGCCTTCGCTGGTAGCAGGGTACCAAACAGCACTCTCAATGTCGGCGACATAATTCCTTGGCCCCAGTATGCCTACAGCTTTGTCGTCTGCAGCTACAGTTCTAGGGGAACGAAGAAGCTCAAAGGCACCAATGTTTACGGGCTCACGAGCCTGTCTATGGACAGGAGAGACGGTGCGAAGATGGACCAGATCACGGACGACGCAACTACAGCACTGGACGTCGTTGGTTCTGGAACAGCCCGAAATATGCAGAAGGAATGCTGGATCAGACTCCCTGGGTAAGGAATGCCGTACTCATACATTGTTTTCTATTGTTGCGTGTTTCAGAGCGCTGAGAATGTCTGACAGCTACTGAGACATTTTGAACACCCTCAAAATACTGACTTTTGGTCATTTAGTACTATGGACCTATCATGCAAGAAGCACCTCGATTCGACTTATATGGTATACCGATTGATCTGGCAAAAGCAGCGTTCTCCGCAGCCTGTCTTGCCTCCTGCCGCTTCTCCCAGTGCGATGTTCTCAGCACCGTCCAGGTTTGCAAGCGACACAGAGCCGGCTCAAGACTTCTCGGAAATGTTCGAACCTCCGCCCGCCGCTGTAGTGCCAGAAACACGCCCAAAAACCTTTGAATACATGCCAATGCCGGCATTTGTCAACATGTTACACGATAAAGAGCCCAGGCTAGTGGCGGAAGTGATAGCGAAAGGAGGGCCTATTGCTGACATTTTTACCCGTACTGCAGGACCTAGGTAAGTTTATTTCCTCAATTCGCACAATTTCAGGGCTCTGAGAATGTCTCACAGCTACTGGGACATTATAAATGCCTCAAAAAGCTATACTAAATCAATTTTCAAGTGCACCTCCGGATCTAGCTCGACAAATGACACGTTCCGAGTTCCAGACAGCTTTAAGCATCATGGCCAATGGGTACTCTGAGGTAGAGGCGAATGTGACAGTCAAGGGACGGAACCCGCCCGAGTCCTTGGGCGAGATCTCACAGTCCAGCCATGATATGGAGCGCCTTTTCGAAGATACATTGAAGCGTCACCTTGGAAAATCGCCATTAGGGAAGGGAGGTCGTTCAAGCCTGGCAGAAGAGAAGTCGACAGGGTCACCGATACGCAAGAAACAGCGCCTAAGTAACGAATTGGAGGATCAGGAGGATGATACGGAAGCCGATACCCCCACCAAATCTACGCTGAAGGATGGAGAGGTCTTGAAGGATGGCAAAGTCATGCGGAACTGTGTCAGGCATAAGAATCTTGTCCTCGCATCCCAGTTCTCAATCAATACAAAGACAAAGGACTGGAAGAAGACGTGCGATCCTTGTCTTGAAAGGCAGCGCATGACTCCTCAGCAGAAGGCAGAGAACCCGGATGGATGGCGTTGATCATACTCGTACTGAGAAAGATAACCAATACCAATGCGAAAATATGGCCATTGAGAATCTTCCACATCAAGTGAGACATTATTCTGCCCCGAAAATCGATCATTCCGAACAAGTTTAGAGCCTCAACAATAGGCGTCCTCTGCAGGGTCGCAGCCCGTTGGTGTACAAATGTCATTAGAAAATACGGTATTAATTGGAAAACAAGGCCATTAAAAATGTTCCATCTCGAGTGAGATATTATATTGGCCCCAGAAATCGATGACTACGAACATGTCTTGAAACCGACGGAGTTCGAACGCACTGAGTCCACTCAAAATCAGACAACATGGTTGTCGCTATTTATTAAAAGTACTACCAAAACTGGGCACTGGAAATGTCTCATCTCAAGTAGAACATTCTTAATGCCCGATTTTTGTACTATTTGTTCAAGTTTCTACAACAGCATATCTGACGACAGGTGATCCCTTTGCCCATCGATCGATCTTTATCCAGTCCTCACTTATAAACAGTAAGACGCTTAAAATGTCTCAAAGCCAGCGGAACATTCCAAGAGGCGGATTTCTAGCATTTTACGGGTTCTATTTTAGACCTAACGACACGTGATCATAAACCGCGTATCGACTTCTTAGGCACTCCTTGCATATTTAGGCACCACGAATGTCTCGCCTCAAGGAAAGCATTTATAATGGCATGGCATCCAAACAAAACAGACCTTCTTGGGTTACCGTAAGTGGGACTGGGCAGAGTTCTGCGGGTTTGGAGGTATATCTTCCCGGAATGATGCAGTTATGTGCTCTAAGAATGTCCCAAAACCTGTAGAACTTTCTTGTGACCATTTCTGGAGTAAACAGCATTAGCTTTTGAAGCCGTGGGGGTTGAAGGGCCAATCCTTCACTAAAGCACTGCCCCTTGTGTGCTGGAGAAATATTGATTTGCTCGTGAATTTCACCAGGTTAGAACGCCCTCGACGTTCGAAAGGCTTAATCCCCTGAACAAGTAATGATCTCCAGTGAAATCTTGGTTTTGGGGGCAAATATGTGAACACTCTTTTTACTTGAATCTTGGGTCGGAAAGGCAATACGAAGCCCCAGTCCGAAGTCGGACTCGGAGCGGACACTTCGGCTTATTCAGAGATCTTGAATGGTCTCGGCATTTTTCGGGGATATTAAAATAGCGCGCGGAAATATGAGACATCAGAGGTGTCCCATGCGAAGTAATCTTATCAGATCATGCACGTCCGTCTAATCAGATGGTTGGCGGCCAATCATGATCTCGGTGTGGTGGTATTATCGGACAGACGTTGGGACGCTTCTGATGATGATCTCCGGGGTTAGAATCTCCTGGGCCATACTTCAGCTACTCACAAATGATAAAGTCGTTGGCCCCAAGATACAGTCTTTCATGCCCATTCAATCCCGCGGTCCCGAAATCACTTCCAAAATGGCCGTCGAAATGTTACGATTCATTGCGAAATACCTGCCCGCAATCCTACCCTTTGCCTTCTCTCTTCTATCCGAACGAATCCACGCCTTCATCCACCGCTTCACCTACAAAAGCGTCAGCGCGCCAAAAAACGTCGTCGTCCTCGGAGGTTCCTTCGCCGGCGCATGGCTTGCGCTGCGGCTGGCAGAGTCGCTTCCCACGGGCTACAAAGTCGTTCTTGTAGAGAAGAACTCTCATTTCAATTATGTGTTCAACTTTCCTCGGTACTCGGTGCTCCAGCATCGCGAGCAGAGAGCGTTTATCCCGTATGATGGGTTAATGAAGAAAGCGCCGAAGGGAGTCTTTGAAAGGGTACAGGATGTCGCTGTCGAAGTGAGAGATGGGGAGATTGAGCTGGCGTCGGGGGTGTGTGTTCCGTACGAGTATCTTGCTGTTGCGACGGGTGTAAGGCAGAGTGGCCCGGCGAAGTTGTTGGCGAGTGAGAAGTCTGAAGCCTGTGCTGAGTTGAGAACTCTCCAAGGCAAGATTCAAGGAGCAAAGAGAATTGCAATCGTTGGCGGCGGACCTGTTGGAGTGGAGATCACTGCTGATATCAAGACGTTTTATCCTGAGAAGACGGTAATACTTATACATTCGCGCTCGCAATTGTTGTCGAACTTTGGTAAACGGCTGCACGAGCATGTGATGGGAAAAATGAACGATATTGGGGTTGAGGTCCTGCTTGGGGAACGACCAAATTTGCCACAGGTAGAAAATTCCGAGGCTGCGGAACTGGTCTTCAAGGGGGGCAGGGTGGAGCATTTTGACCTTGTGGCAAGAGACCCCCTTCAGGGAAAGGAAAAGATCGTACTAACCTGCCTCAGATTCCCTGCACAGGACAAACACCGAACTCCTCCATCATTGAAAACTTCCTGCCTACTGCAATATCCCCTAAAAATGGCCAGATTCTCGTCAAATCCACACTACAAGTCCACAGCGGTCCAAAATGCGGTACGGCATTCGAAAACATATTCTCGTTAGGGGATGTAGCGGAAACCGGCGGTCCAAAAATGGGAAGCGCTGCATTCGTGCAATCTGGTATCGTGGAAAAGAATATATTAGCACTCATTCATGGGAAGGAATTGAGCGAGTACAAACCCATGTCAGTAGAAGGGATACTCAAGTTGACCTTGGGGAAAGTAGGTTCTCGACGTTGTTTCGATATTGAGGTTGAAGTAATCTGTCATACTGATTTGAAATAGGATAATTACGTTGTGTACGCTCAACATGAAGATGGTTCTGACTTTCTCATGCCTGGAAAGGATAGCAATGTGGATTTGGCGGTGGCTAAGGCTTGGAAGACGTTTGGAGCGGATTTCAAAGATTCTGATGTTTGAAGGGGCTGTATAATTCTTCGATGAGTAGATTTCAAAGCGTACCTCTCCTCATCTTAGTCTCAATATCAAGGCAGTTCGTGTGCTTTTGCACGACTTCAAGGAACCAAGCTGCACGTGACTTATTTCCTGGGAGGACCATCTTCCCCAAGCTAAAAGATAGCAGAATAGAACTCACTGGTGAGATACATGCGCTATCGATTTTTCCTGCAGTGAGATGTAAGCTCTTGATCTTTCTATATTCCATGCCCTTTATTGTGCTGATGCTCACATGAGGCGTCTTTAGTCATCTCCCGTCACCACCACCACAACAACATCCGCCACCAACCGATCAAGCTCAGGGTCTGCAGGTATGAGTTCGGCAAAGCTGTCGTCGTATCTCACGCTGAAGAATCTCAAACATGTGTGGAGGAGCCCTTCTCGGCCGGATCTCAGAGTTCGAAGTACCGGTAACGCAAAGGAGGATTTGTGGGGCTGAGTCACTCACGGCTGCCTTGTGACCATGTTCAGAGACAACGTGATGTGTTGTTGGTGAAGGAGTTTCCTCTTGCCGATCAACCCTTTTCAATGGTACATAAATCTTTGATTCCTGTTGATTGCATTTTATTTTGTTCTGCAAGTCCACCGCGTATTTGTTTTGCTTGTGCAGGTCTTCCGTGATGGACAGGATCATTTTTGCCACGAGACGAGCCTTTGGGCTGAGGATATTCAATTTGAAGACCCGAGAAGGTGGAGGAAAAGCTTCTCTCATACCTGCAAGCTTTCAAGGTCTACCTTTCGAGCTCAAGGTTGCTGTACTCCAGTACTTGCCTGGAATCTCATGCCTCAAATCAGTCGCCTTAGCCTCGCGGGAATATTTTACTGTGTATTGCCAGGAGCGGCAGCTTGTTCTTTCTTCGATTCTTCAATCAGAGTTGCAGCCAGCCATTCTATGCGAGGCGATGTCGGTTCATGAGGCGAGAAACGCTCCTGCCAATGACAAAGAAAGCGTTGTGCGATTTCTGGACGAATACAAGCTCAACAGATCCTCCCCTTTGAATATCGAAACCCTCACGCTCGAAACTCTGATTTCGATATCACATACTCAATATCTTGTTGAAACTGCAGCCAATGAATACGCAGCTTCCATTATCACGACAAATCCGAAGACAGGAAATCACGAGGATATTATTCGTACAATCTCACGAAACGAAACCCGACGCCTCTATGGTGCACTATATCGCCTGGAGCTATTCTGCCTCTTATTTGCACGTTTTAATAGATATAATGAACAGGCGCAAGGAATGCCGCACGTCGAAGCCCGTCAATTATATTTCTACGACCACGAAATGGCCCGCCTATATCTCAATTTACTTTCCCCATGGCAAGTGGAAGAACTTACTTGCATCCGAAACTGGATGATTCAGTATTATGCACGAGCACTTATTTGCTGCAAACCGGAGATTGATAAGCTTCACTTCAAGCATACAGGTTTCGAATTGCGCGCTTGGGCCGACCCCACTGTAGTCCAGCGGCACAAATACCTCGACGACGGTGCCGAGCGTTTGCTTTCGCTTGGGCTTTGTTTCTATAATAATATTATAAGAGAGATTAAAATCGATTCTCGCGCCGAGATTGAGCTGAATCCGGACCTTGGCTTGAATCAAGAATTTCTGACGAGTTCGCTCAATGCGGTCCGCAATCAGCAACGGCGTGAGAGGACCCTGGAGACCAGATTTGCAAGCGATAAAAGCGGTCCGAATGCAGCTTGGGATTGGTGTCGCAGCATCAGAGAACAGAGACCTCATCAACATTGGCATGTCGAGGAGTTGCGGGATATTGGGTATGTGATGTGGGACTATGAGCGTCTTTTGGATTGGGAGATGATGGAAATGGATCCCGACGATTTTACGAGTGACTTGGAAGAACGGAAGCAGCTTTAGTTCAGTTTTGTTTGTTTCCCATAGAGTAAAGCCCCAAAGCCTCAAAATATGATTATAATTTTCTTGATAATGTATTGAGTTTCAACTAGCGCTCCGATTTCTTCTGCGCCATTCCCTCAACCTTGAACTTCCGCCATGTGCCCATCCTAGGCCGACCAGCCTTTTCATAGCTTCCCCTTTCTTCCATCTTCCGACATCTTAAGAACGGACTTCAGGTTGTGTTTCTGGACCCGTTCCCAAAGAGTCCCTTTCCCCTGAGCACGCCCTTTCTTGTCCTCCATCCGAAACCATTCCTCCGCACTCTTAATCCTGTCCGGATGAATTTCATCAAGGAATTTGTAATCTCTGCGGATCACTCTATACTTCCATATGTTCCAGAAACCAGTAAAGTTCTCTCGGAACGACATCGTACTTTTATCATTAGGATCCGCATTGTACCCAGCCGGCAAATTTGCCAGTTCGGTTGCAAAATGAGTGTCCAAATCCGTATCAATGTACTGTGCTAAATGTCCGGTAACATTTTCAAATGCAGCAGCTAGCTCCGAGTAAGGAATATCTGCGATAGCAACTTCAAGGTCCAAGCCATTGCTCCGCTCTGGGTGATCGAAAAGCCATCGCACATAGTATCCGCAATCGTCAAGAGCCACATGTGAGACTGCGCCATCTCCAAGTGGAACTCGCCAGGTAACAACACCATCCTCTACTGTAGGAGTCATGACAGTACCACCAGATACCACCATGTCAATATACGGGCCCGTCGTAAAGAGTGCTGCCCCCATCTTATTCCTGTTGTGCTGGTTCTGGAAAAGAATCCATTCTCCAATTCGGCCTTTGCCATCAAAATGGCCAGCACGGAACTTCGAGTCATACCCCGCTTTCTTCAAAGCGTAGTCCAAGTTTCCATATACGAAAAACTTCACTCCTGCCTCGAGAGCAAGCTCGTAGCTGCGGATTGCCCAGTAGATTTCGGTTTTCTCGCCAGTGTTAAAGCCATCGATGTTGACGAAGGCCCCATCACAGCCACGGAAGCCATCTCGGAGAATAGTTTCGTCGGCGAAAGAGCCTTCGAGAAATTCAACGTTTCCGAATGCTTGCAGTAACTTTGATCGTGGTGAAGTAGCGTCACGAGTCAGCACTCGGGACTGGTATTTTTTGTCGCTGACAAGTGATCGGATGACCGGAATCCCTTGAGCTCCAGTACCGCCAATGATAAAAATTTTGGAGACGTTTTGAGACGACATTTCTTAGCCTAGAGGAGAGTTTCAGACGGAGTTTTGAGGATAATCGGAATTATGGGGCATGAATAGGAAGTATTTAAGATCCTTCTTGTAAATGATTAGTAAACCCAGGTGTTCCGAAGCATTCAACTGACGTCGGCACAATGCAGTCTCTTGGTGATATGTGACATATCCATCTATCAGTAATCGTTCCCAATGGTGAATAGTAATCCTAGGTTTCTTCTCGAGCTTGTGCGAAATTATTTCACGACACTTATAGTTTCTTCTGATCCACGGGATAGAACTTCAACGAGGTTTCAGTAATCATTGTTCCACTACGGTCTAGTTGCGATACAGATTTTCATCTCACCATCGGATTACAACCCCACTAATGCAACTTCTCTCACTAGTTCCCTAATTACCATTGCCTCACCGGAAATTCCTTGCCGTACCTCACCTTCCAAATTTCTTGAGCTCCAGATACTACAACTCAAGATTTAGTAATATTGTTATCAGTCAGGGAAGTAGAGAGAGGTGTTACAAAAGAAGACGCAAAACTTACCCGGAATCCTGGGTACACCAGAGCGGCCCAAGCAGCGGACACAGGAAGTCCAATATCAGCCGGGATCAGTGCCGCAATAGGTCCAACATAGTAAACCTGACTCATACACAAAATAGCACCAACCCATCCAATGATGAATGAGGTAAAGGCGGCAATGCCAATTGGTAGCCTTTGGGGCACATCCCAATGCTTCCATTCGTAGGGTCTGGTGGGGTTGTTTCGACGCCGGAAAATAAATTCCTCTTCGGCAGTGAGTACTATCCATATTATGGTCCTAAATATAATTAGAAAGTGAACATAACAAATGGTAATGGGTGGGTTGTTACCAGTAGCCGATCAGCGGTAAGAAGTTCTGAAAAATGGGAAGAAGCTTGTTCCGACCAGCTGCAAAGTGGGTTAGAAAATACACCATGTTACCGGGAATAGATACAACAACATACCTATTGCACAGACTATGTAGACTATTGTGGCTACAGTGTTCCACACAATTCGAGGTACCTTCTGTGTTTCTGAAGCTGCGGACGACGGTTAGGAGACGCAATCATGGCATGCGGGGCACTCTCACATAAAATTTGGAGGCAGAAAGCCACTGAATAGTTACCTGTCGCACATATCAATAACTCGTCTTGGTCGAAGTCTAGACGGGTCAGAAATGACATACCAGGAATCATATTTGCAGTAATTCCCAAACCACTGCCACCGCGTCAGCACGTCTCTGCACTTCAGAACATCTTGCAACGTACATAATTACAGCACAAAACTTCCCATAGGTGCCTAACGGAGCATATGCAGCCATAATCAGTCCCCCAACACCATTCTCGTCAAACCCGGCAGCCCATGTGGGGTTCTTTGTGAGGCCAGCACCGAGACCTGTCTATTATTAGTAAAATTAATTTACAACTCTTAAGGCCACTTACCAATGCCAATAAACTCTACTAAAATCTTTGAAGCAACGAAACCTAAGAAAGTCACGCTAAACACGCCCCAACGATTGGTGGAAACAGGATGGTAGCAAAAATAGTCGGCAATAAACGGTGACCATCCTAGTGGACTACGACCTTGTTAGTACAGGCTCGCGGAATATGAGGTCTGAAATATACCCGGATGCGCAGACGAACAGATAAGATATCTTAGCTCCAATCAAAGCCTTTCCAGTTTCTTTGCTCGGAGCCGATACATCAAAATATGGCGCCGCACATCCGATGAGAGTAAACAGCTGTCGAAAATTAAGCACTTTGAGCAAACAAACTCACTATGATTAAACTTACCACACAGACTTGAGGTATATATGCATATGTTTCGAAGTAGTTAAAGTATTTGATGCCAAATGACGAGACACCCCAGACGATGAGACCAAAAATAACCTGCAAAGCATCAATTACTTCACCCAGGCGCATTATTTAAATGATCTCACTCACAATACCAACGATAGAACTCATACTTCCCCCAGAAACGGCAGAGAAAACGAGGCCTGTCGTTATCGCATCGACGAGGCCGTATCCAACTGTCACCTGCTCATGACTTAACTATGACCTTTTGAGTGAAGACTTCGAAAGACTTACGACCATTGCGAGTACCACACAGATCTTTGTTGGCCACCATCCCATTCTAACTTCATATTAACTCGGGAAAACAAGTAAAACTTGGATCTACTCACGTGAATCTCGCGATCACCAATGTTCGGGTTCCACTCATTGCTCCGAAGGTGGCAATGTAACACGTCGCTGCTGACCCGATAATGGTACCGAAAAGGCAACACCTTGTTCCCGTCAATTTCTTTTAGGATTGCGGGGTCAACGAGTCGGGATACTTACACCATCGCATCAACCATACCTAGGTCAAACGAGACAGGCCCAAGGACTCCAATAGTAAGAATATTTGCCTGGCCAAGCAAGTCAGACTTCTCACTCGGCATGACTTAGACTTCACTTACTGTCAAATTTACGGAGAACCAAATGACCGCCATGTTGAAATAGGTCCCGAAGCTATTTTTGCCTGTGCGGAAAGATTCGTCAACACGCTCGATCCCGCGAGCCTCTGCTCCAGTAAACACTTCCAACTTGTTGGCCAGACTTTGCCATCTTGTCTTGATGAAATCGTCAGGAATAGCAGTTGCATCATGCTCGTGCAGACTTTCGACTTCCCCATTCTCGGGGTCACTCGTCCCTACTATGCTTTGTTCTGTTTTGAGTACTTCCATCCTGGAAATATGGCGTATGACTGCAGCAACGAAGGATCTTGTGATAATCACAGTAAAAGCTCGGGAAGAGGAATTGAAGTTGATGACTTTCAGAAGAAGGTAATTTAAGACCTCGGATCACCGTTCAGGTTCTTATCAGAGTGCTAGTCATCGGAAGTCCTCTCCCTTGCCCATGGGAGTCGGACCTGATTGGTCGGTTAGCATAGCTCTGTACATTCATGATTGTCTCTCCCCACTTATGGAAATTCAACTGAGATACAACAACCTATCTATAGTTCCCGGACCTTCAGTTCTCAGTCAGGTTCGCTGCAGCGGAACAGGTGTATACGTATGCTTTTGCCCACAATATTGGTCCAAGTGTGATGTAAAAATTAAGTTTTCTGTGATGTAACTCAAATTCTTAGCCATGGCCCATGGAATATCCAGGGTCCTAAACCTGTATATCTCCGGGAACGATAGATGGTTGAGTAAAATGGAATTTCAAATTAAAAAGAAATGAAATGGAAGCGTGCCAACGGATTGCTGGGGGTCAATTGGTCAAAAAGTTCTGGGACTTGGTTCCAAGGCCTGGTTTTGGTGGTTCCACTATCCCTTCCTTGATTTGAAGGCTTTCAGCATACACTGATGCTAAAACCTTGAATATGGCCAAAACCAGTAAACAAGGCCTGGCATTTATGATGAGAACTAGCACGACTGTGCTAATTAACTTATAAGAATGATCTCGATTGATCTGGCATGTTGTCACGTGGGCAATTTGCCACCTATGATGTCAATTCTTGCCAACTTCGATATAAGAAGCACTGCTACTTTCCAGACAACTAAGTTCTTCAATCAAACAAATTCGTTTCAGAATGTCACTTTCAAATTACTCATACTCTTCTTCCTCGACTTTCACCTCATCATCTTCCAACGGAGGTCAACGGTCAGGACAAGCCTACAAGTCAACGACATCCTCCGATCCATCAGGCACAAGAGTGCAGACCACTAGTCAGACCCTCGGGGAACCGGCGATGCAGGAAACAAGACATTATAATTCTGAAGGAAAGCAGATCTTGGAAGGTGGGAGAGTGCTTGGGCAGGGGAATGAAAGTGCTGGGAACGCGAGGAGAATCGAGGATGTGACGGATGAGAATAATAATGATAGGGAATACAGAGACAGGATGGAGGATGAGTATGCGAAGAGAGAAGGTGGTGCTTGAGAGCGCGCGCGTTGAACCGGCCTCCCGATAGCCAATGAATACGCAATGTATAATAGCAAGTATACTTGTTACCGTGGTTCCTTTCGTAATACTGTGTAGTTTTGCATTTCATTGAGCCGTGTACTTCCTCGGTGACTACGACGAGGCGCTAGCCTTCCTCCACCATCTCGGTGAGATATCTCAGCTCAATTTGTGGAGACGACGGTGTGGTTCACACGGTTGTCCAATCTTGGCTGCAAAAATCGAAAATGGGTGTGTAGCCTCAGCCACTTTTACGCCCCGCTATAAGACAGCTGAGCAATGCACAATATAACACAAACCCCTCATTGCAACCGATGATCTCTACGAAAACGTTACACGGTCGTCACTGAAAGACAGATGAGGAGTGATGAGCCAAATTGTACGCCCAAGGATACTTCAATGCCGTGGTAGACACAATTGAGGTTGAACAAGCTAAAAGGAAACCCCTCCGTTCATGGGCCCCACCTGCTGGATGCAGACGTCCTTCTCACGTCAGCAAAGTGGATAGAGAACAAGAGAAGCCTGAAGAGCCCTGAAACCCCCGCCCGGGAAACCCGTCCTCGCTAAAGGGGGCTGCAGCAGCTGAAGGCTCAGCAACGCCAAACGCCTGGCCCCTGATGCACACTGGTGCACACCACCAACGAAAAATATCCCATCACTGCGTCTGGCACAGATTTATCCAGACCGTTACTTAATACGACGGCTATCATTGGGTGAGATGTGCGACACAAGGTAGCAGCGATGGGACCGGACAAGCCCCCGCTCTCATTTGCCCTGCAGCAAAGTCAGCCTCAGCGCGGTGCTTTCTTTTTTTTAATAGTCCACTTTCTCACCGCGAAAACGGCTATCGGGGATATAAGACTTCAATGTCCCATATCAGTCCCGCTTCTGACGCCTTTCGTTGTTGCTCCTTCTTGTCATTCTGCTTTCAGGTCAAATTGTTTGCGCAGATTTTGCTTCATTTTAATATCACGTGCCTTCCTTAAACTTTCTCCCCAGACCAGAGCCTTCTTGTTTGGATCGCTGCTGCCTTTACCTACTTTAAGTAACTGATTTGACTCATTAAAGGGGTGTAAGCCACTCCAAGGAGTGAATTTGTCAAATATATTGGGCCCTTGAATCTCTCGACTGCCTCTCCAACTTTACCTTCGCCTTTCAATACCCTAAAATCACTTGAAATTGGGCATTGCATGAGCTTCCCCAATCTTCGTTCTTAACCAAAGTTGAAAACCACGAATAATCATTTTGACCCCTTCGAATTCTGCTCAACACCTTACCTCATTATCCATCATGGCTTCCGGCTCCAACAAAGCAATCGACGCCTCGAGCACTGAACCTCACCCATGGCGAAAGGAATTGGAGGCGAATCTGGACGCTGTGAAACAGGTTGTCACCAAATCACTTGCTCCAGTCCCTGTTTTCAGGTATACTCCAGGCAACGATAACGACCAAAAGATGGCTGGCTTTCTCACCGAACTTCAGAAGCTTGGATTCAAGGACGCAGAGACTCTGCTCACTTTGCTCAATTCGGAAGTGAAAGGCGTCCAAGATGACAACAAGTTTCTCCTTGAACATCTTGTTAGCACCATCAGCAAACTCGATATCAACTCCAAACTTTCAAGTCAGCTTACTACTAGCTTCATCGACAATCTCTGGAATGGCCTTCCCCATCCACCTCTTTCCTCTCTGGGATCCAAGTATAAGTATCGGGCAGCGGATGGATCGGACAACAATATTCGATTTCCGCAGATAGGGGCTGCGAATACTCCCTATGCCCGATCCGCACAGCCATCAGTACTCCAGAATATTGCACTTCCCGATCCAGGCGCCGTTTTCGACAGCCTCATGGTCCGTGGAGACACCTTCGAGCCTCACCCCAACAAGATCTCCAGCATGCTCTTCTATCTGGCCACGATAATTATTCACGATATCTTCAGAACCGTGAGTATGACAGCGTCAAACAATGCAAACCCACTTGACAAAATACAGGATCATAGCGATTTCAATAACTCAATGACGAGCAGCTATCTTGATCTCGCTCCACTCTATGGAAGCAATCAAGAGGAACAGAATACAGTCAGAAGTTTCAAAGATGGGAAACTGAAGCCGGATTGCTTTTCCGAGAAGCGAATTTTGGGCTTTCCCCCTGGTGTTGGTGTTTTAGTCATAATGTTCAACAGATTCCACAACTACGTTGTCACGCAGCTTGCATTGTAAGCCCCTGCCAATACATTTCCTTGTTTTCAGAGCCGAGTTTAACCGTCTTAGAATCAACGAGAATCGACGTTTCACCAAGCCCAAGGATGGCGCAGCAAAGGCTGCGTGGGACAAGTACGACAACGATCTTTTCCAGACCGGCCGCCTGATCACATGTGGCTTGTACGTCAACTGCATCTTGAAAGATTACGTCAGGACGATCTTGAATTTGAATCGCACAGGAACAAAATGGGATCTGGATCCCCGTACTTCCGAGGGGAAGTCTTTGTTCAACACACCCGCAGCCGAAGGCACCGGAAACCAGGTCTCGGCGGAATTCAATTTGAGTAAGAGGCATTATTTCGAAACTATTTAGTGTATGCTAACAAATATTCGAGTCTACCGATGGCACTCAGCTGTCTCAGAAAGAGACGACAAATGGACCCAAGGAGTTTATGCAGATATGTTCCCGGGCAAATCTGCTGAGGAGGTGACACTGCCGGAACTTCTCGGTGCTCTGAGAGAAATGGAGATGAAACTACCAGAAGATCCTCTCAAACGACCATTTGCAAAACTAGAACGGAAAGCGGACGGTAGTCTGGACGACGATGCATTGGTAGAGATTCTCCAAGCTTCAGTCGAGGACGTAGCTGGCTCGTTTGGTGCAAATAAGGTTCCCAAGATCTTGCGGTCTGTGGAAATCCTTGGCATAATCCAAGCTCGATCATGGAACCTCGCCTCTTTGAACGAGTTCCGAGAGTTCTCTGGCCTTACTAAACACAAAACCTTCGAAGACATTAATCCTGACGTCGCTGACAAACTCCGAGATCTTTACGAACACCCTGATTACGTGGAACTGTACCCAGGTCTCGTTGCGGAGAAAGCAAAGCCTCCAATATCTCCAGGTTCAGGTCTTTGCGTCAACTTTACCACTTCATATGCCATCTTGTCCGATGCTGTTTCTCTGGTCCGAGGAGATCGGTTCTACACTCTCGACTATACACCAAAGAACCTCACCAATTGGGGGTAAGTCTCTAACTTCTGATAGATGGAGCTTGCTAACGTGTACAGCTTCAACGAAGTTCAGTATGACGTGACAGTTGATGATGGAGCGGTCATGTACAAGCTTTTCTTCCGCGCCTTTCCAAATCATTTCAAGAACAACTCTGTCTACGCACATTTCCCATTTGTCATCCCGAAGGAAAATCTGGCTATTCTCAAGTCTCTCGGTCGAGCGGACAAGTACTCATGGGACAAGCCTGTCCGTGTCCCTGACCTCATTGTTGTGAAATCATACGCAAACGCCAAGAAGATTCTCAACGATCAAGCCAACTGGAAGGTGACTTGGGGCGAGGCTATCACTTTCCTCGTCAGCCAGCCGAACAAACGGTATGGCGTGGATTATTGCCTGGCCGGCGACAACCCTCCAAATTTAGTTTCAAGAAAACTGGTCATGAAGGGACTTTATCCTGACAAGTGGCAGTCTGAAGTTAAGAAATTCTACGAGGAAACTACGACCAAGCTTCTTAAAATATACAGCTACAAGGTACCAGGTGCAAACGCATACCAAGTCGATGTCGTTCGAGATGTGGCCAACCTAGTGAACGCCAGGTTCGCAGCTTCAGTATTCAGCTTGCCAATCAAAACCGAGGAGCACCCGAGAGGAATCTACACAGAGCAAGAACTCTACCAAGTCCTCTCACTTGTCTTTATCGTCATCTTCTTCAATGCCGATATCGCCAAGAGTTTCCAGATCCGTGAAGCTGGCCATCTGCTTGCTCAGCAGCTGGGAGAGTTAATATTGCTGAATGTGGAAGCGATTTCCAAAACTGGCATCATTGCTGATCTCCTTGCCAAATTGCATAACTCCAGTCCCTTGACCGACTATGGAACCTACATGATCCAACGCTTGTTAGACACTGATCTTTCCGTCAAGGATGTCGTTTGGTCTCATTTGTAAGTTATCTTCGGCATGCAAAATGTACACGCTGACATGAAATACAGGCTTCCAACAGCATCGGCCATGACGGCAAACCAATCCCAAGTCTTCTCACAAGCTCTCGATTATTACTTGGGAGACGGTGCCAAATACATTCCTGAACTGTACGAATTGTCCAGAGAGAACACCAAGGAGGCCGATGACAAAATCATGCGATAGTAAGTGTCGCCAACTACAACTTTGTATTTCAAATACTGATCAGCAACAGCTTTATGGAAGGTGCCCGCCTCCGCGCGACAGTTGGCGTCTACCGCGATTATCACCCCACCTCCACCAACACTCCCGCCAAATTCCAAGATGGCTCCGACACCGTCACAGTCCCAGTTGGCGGCCGCATCCTCGTTGACCTCATCCTCGCCTCGCGCGACCCCACAGCTTTCCCCGAGCCCCTCGAGGTTCGCCTCGACCGGCCCTTAGACACCTACCTCCACTATGGACTGGGTCCGCATCAATGCGCTGGCATGGATGCCAGCATAGTTGCCATGACGGCTATGTTCAAAACTGTATTTGGTTTGAAGAATCTGAGGAGGGCGCAGGGCAGCGCGCCGAGTGGTGGCTGGTATGGGGAGAGCCAGGGGGAGATCAAGAAGATTCCGGGGCCGGCGGGTGTGGTTATCTATATGACGCCTGATCAGAGTAGTTTCTTCCCGTTCCCAACGACAATGAAGGTGCAGTGGGATGTGGAGTAGACGAGAATAGTTCTCGAGTGTAATGTAATTATTTTATGCGTTGCTCATAGTTGCTGGAATTGATTGCCATGCGAACAAATCAACACCTTAAATTCAGACTGCATGGTTTTCTATTATATTTTTGCAGGTTTATATCTCATGGAGCTTTCTATTTTTGGATACAAATTACTGGTGGGCAGTTTATGAAACCGTATCTACCCTGTGTACTCTCTCAAGTTCCCTGAATTCGAGCTTGATATGTTTGAAGGCTCTGAGCTCTCCATCCATCGCGAGCGCCCGGGCCCAAAAATATGTCGAGCAACGGTTCCAGAAATCATTCTCCATATCTTTATCTGTCCCCCCTTCTTTCACGTCCAGCGGACGAAGGCGAAGTGGACTTTTGGGGGGAATTTGAAGGGTTGGCCCGGAGTCCACAGTCGTAGTAAGAACGATCGTTTTAAGCCCGGGAAGCTTTCTGAGAGCCGACGGAAGCTCGGAGTTTCCTTGATTATAAACATAAGTCCCCAAGAACGTGGTAAATTCCCTGCTGGCACTTCCAATTCTTGACACCTGATCAAATATATCTGAGTTGTTTGGACATCCCATATATACTTCCATGCTAAGCAAAGCTTCAAGGTCGTGAATATAGAGTAAACTCTGCTCGAAACTAATAGGAACACTTGGAAACCCATCATCTGGTTTGTAACCATAATGTACGTCGTATTTCAACCCGAAAAAGATGTAATTCTCCATAACAATCCGGTTGGAATTTCTGGAAGCCACCGCAATCGACAGTACCCGATCTTTAGTCTCTTGTATTATCACCATACAATTATCATATGTTTGCAGGCTTCCGGGTCTCCATAAAATAGGAAAAAATCCCAGTTCAATAACAGAAGGATGCGGTAAAGCGCTGAGCCATATCATGTCTTGAATTTCCTGAGGAAGGCTCGGGAAGTTTCTGAATGCCGCGTCGTGGAATACTTTCGAAGCCTTCTCCGCGTTTTCGGCTCGCATTCTGGTCACGGACGTCGTTTCGGGCGGCATTCTGTGGGATTTGCGGGTATATTTTGAAGCTGAGTGATGGCTTGATATTGATTCTTCGTACAAGTTCGCGCTCGGATGTGGATGAGTGTGAGGGATGCAGCGGATAATTTGACGTTTCTCGACCAGATTAGGAGATGAAAGATGTGCGTATATTAGAAGAATACGAACAATCTGCATTGTAGAACAAAAACCTTACGTGGTGTGGGTAACTAAAATAGTTCACATGGTAGTGCCCTGAATCTGGGGTTGGTTTCAGGTCCATGGAGTTAGTACACATAACTCTTCTGGTACACTAGCCAACCTATCAAGCCGAGTTTCCCCATTATATTGAGTCCATAATGGTACTCGGGAAGAAGTTTCTCAAGTCGGCTCTGGTTTTAATCAACCTTTTTAGAAGTTTCTACACGTGACCGTCACCATTCATGAAAGAATTCGCCGCAGCCAGGCTGATCAAGGTCCTCTATTTCATCTCTCTATTATAGTACCGCCTCATGAAATAAGATAGGTTTAGTCAAAGTATCAGTTGACGGTAAATGCATTACCACCAGATCTCAAACTGATAGGGGCTTTTTCAGGCTTTCAGCTTCAGGGGGTGTTCGCTAAAGCTCTCACTGCAAATATGTTTTGCTCGCTGAACCGAAGCATCCCTAGCCTAGGTAGGTATGCTTGGGCTTTCTAGCGGGCTTCCACTGGAGGCCTTCGAAGAATTTTCAATAGTCCGAGGTACAGAGGAAAGTCTCTTGGAATAGTAGGTTTTTGAAATCGAGATCACAAGCAGATCAACTGGAACATCGCAGCTTCTGCTGTTCAGGGGTGAATGCAGGTTTCCGAATCCATCCACTCACAATGCTTTTTCCCACGTCCGCTATAAAGGCCGGAATGCGCTGGTAGCAAACTTTGTACCACCAATTAAATACGAGGGAACGGTTCTCTTCATTTTAAAATCAGGACAAAACTCTCGGGGAAAATCTTCTCGCCCTGAATCTGTTTCTTAATTTAACACCACCAAAATGCCACCGCAGGCTACATCATCGCGCTCCAAAAAGGCCCTTTCAAGACCGTCGCCCTACGACCGGATCTCAAATCATGAGGACTTGACCACAAGCTTCACACCCCGCCAGAGGTACCCCAAGAATAATGCCGGCGTGGAAGAACACGAAAGTCGAGCCGTCTCTGGTGCCGGCTCATCGGAAGAAATGGGGGATGAAAATGTTTACAAACTCGATTATAGGAAGCACCGCGGCAAGACTTGTGAGCAGGTCGAGCTCGAGGGCGATTTTTCATACATCAAGCGAATAATACGACAGGGCATGCAGTACAAAAAGAAGAACTTGAAGGGCGCGCTTGAGGCATTTCTCGAAGGAAGAGACGAAACTCATTGTTCACCAAAGAACACCATCGCGCCATTTGAGAACGGTACGATCGAGGATGGCTTGAACTGGGATTACGTTCTACCGTTCGGGAAACACAGAGGAAAGAAGCTGTCCCAAGTTCCGCCTGCCTACATGTCCTATCTACGTCGCGAAAACGCCACCAGCACGCGTCTGACTCCTGCTAAGCTTGCGAAATTCGGCGACGACGTCGACAACGCTTCCCCGTCTGAATTTTCGATGCGGAGTTGGTCACCCCCATCCATTGATCGAGAGTTGTCGCCATTTGAGGACTCGTACGGCGGCTCTGAGTGGATTTCATATTGGGATACGAAGGTTTTCTTTGGTCACGATAAGGTGGCACTTTCGAAGCTTTCTCCACTTACCAAGGCAGCTGAACCGGCATATTGGCTATCTCAAGTATGGATGCTGGTAGGATTTCTCGAGTCAGATGAGGTGGCGAATTCAGCGTTGGAAACCTACCGCGAAGAGGTTTGAAAATCACCAGAGCAATGGCGAAGATTGGGCTGTCATATAATTGGGGAAAAGTTGATCTAGTGTCTGCAATGAGGAGCCTTGTCTGTACTTCTTTTTTCCGTCCATAAAAGACCTCGCAGTATAAAATACGTTGGATACTTAATCAACACTCATATCTCAAACTCTGCGGCTCTATTTCGATTTTCTCTGAAACTAAGCGTTGGCGAGGGAGATGTGGGAAATATGATATACAATGAGTCATTTCCACTACGCGTCACTCTTGCGTCAAGCTTGAGTATCTACCCGTGCTAGGATCTAACAATAAACAGGGTACTATACATGATGGCCAATCGACATCGAGGAGACGGCGACCAGGATGAACAGACTGCCAAGTGCAATTCCACTCATGTCCCTTGTTCAATTAGGCCAGACAAATTACTTCGTGTAGTGAAAAAGGAAAGGTTGCCGGTAAAGAGGCGTTTCTGTACGGAGGTCTACAGGAAGCAAACAGACTGGCTTGGTATCTCGTATTGTGTAGTCACATTCCTTGTTTTCTATCATTTAAGCTGTTTGGGAAGTACTAGTATTCGTACAAAAGCAATTATTTCCACGTTCTCCAGACATGAAGAGAAAGCAGAATCAAAAAGCTAGAATGTGATGGTCAGTTGTTTCGAATTTGATTTCTTCTTAGCTACTCGTCCCTTTGGTTTGAAAGGCTGCTCCCGAGTGCATGATCGAGAAGTTGAGGTCAAAAACAATCAGTATTTCAACACCGCGATACCAACTCCTTTATACTGTACAATGCAGAAAAGTTGATGACTGCATCTACGTCTTTCTCTCACCCGTCTGGTCATCCCTGGCAGTCCACAACCCCTTCGACCCAACGACCCACCGATACTGCAACAACTCGGGATCAAGCCTCTCCTCCCAGGTCCCCTCCCCCTCGTCTCCGGGTAACTCCAAGCCCAACGACCGCTGCCAATCCCTATAAATCCTCTCCAATGTCTGCCTCAGAATCCTCGCATAATTCTCCTGATATCCAATCCCAATATTCCTCACAAAGACTGCTAGCGCAGCCAGATGTGCGTTGCAGTTCCGGATCACATAGTCGTCGGCTTTGGGTCCGAGCTTTTTGGCAAGCAAGAGGAAGACAAATGATGATTGCAGGAGGTAGGTGCCGAAGTAGCGGGGGCAGAGTTGGAATTCGGGGTCGGAGCGGAGGATCAGGTCGAGGACCTGGTGGGTGTGTGGTCAGCTGAGATGTTTAGATCGTCTGCTGAAAGGTGTGTTTACCTCGGCGCATTTGACGGCGTGTTCGCCTGCTTTGATAAAGTCCGGGGTTGATTGCCACTCTGTGTCTTGGTACATGGCGACGAAGTCCATCTTGCCGTATAGGAGGATGTACAAGCAATGGCAGACATGCTCACCGTAGAGAGCGAAAAGACGTCCGCAGTAACTAGCGGTTGTTGAAAATGAAGGTTCTGAGGATTTCAAGGACAGCATGTATGCATCGAGCCGATCTTCAATCTTCTTTGTGAAGACACCAAGTATGGCTTCCTCTCTTCCAAAAGTTTGAGTTTGGCGAAGTTGGTGAAAATCCAGTATGTCTCCGAGAATACTGGCCAATGGAAGTAAGAGACCGAAAACATCGAGATTTTCACAAGTACTTGGTAAGTTTGGTAAGGATGATGCACTATGGGGGTTTGAGATTTCTTCTATAGGCGTGTCAGACTCCCAAATGGTGTCGGCTATAGGCCTGTTCAAAAGGCAGGTTTCGATATCCGGGATTGAGAATCGAGAGTTGAAAGTCAGTGAGGAATGGCGGTCCACAATGAAAGTGAACCACCAAAGTCTGGTAATCTAGGCTTAGTATGCATCAAAGTAAAGCAGAGACTTCCACGTGCCTTGTCCTTTCTTCTCTACTCTCCTCGTCAACACTTGCATCTACAACATTGAGATTCAGCTCCCGAACAATGTACTTCCATAGAGACAGCCAGTGAGGAGTTGAAGCATGCATTTCATCATCACTTATGCCGATGTTTACTAACATTTATACTGTCATAGCATCGTCAAAAGATGGATGCTGTTCTCCCGAGGCAATCTTTCTCACGTGACCTAGGACCAGAGATCGAAGAGATCGTCGCAGAATGGTCAGGGAGGCACTGGAGGGCAAAGGAGTTGCATGCATGTCTCCTTTAGCTGCTGGCATCGAGCAAGCAATACCTGTAGAACGTTAGGTCTTAACATTGTCACAACTCGGGGTACTTTGAATTCTGGAACAAGGTCCAAAACCACTCACATAGAATTGATAAGAGAAGCCATGAAGACGTTTTCCGAGGCTGATATGGGTCCAGAAGCCGGTGTTTACGAATGATCCGAGTGTGCAATTCCTGATTAGGTGAAGTGAAGAAATGATCTAGAAGGCGGGAGCCAATCTTCTTGGTATACGCAGTAGATCTTAGTATTCATATCAGCATAGAGAGTTCAATAGAGGTCAAAGGGTCTCAGTACTAACATATCTAATAAGAGGGCCTTGGAGTCGAGTGGAATATCGTCAAGAATATCCAAAATCGGATAATCGCAGGCCTCATAAGCCCCAACAGCATTCTCCGCCTCTTGGTCCTGAGCAGAAACTTTAGTTCCAACGAAAAAGCCAATAATAGCATGGATGTTCCAAGCCTAGGAAGAGGACATACTTTAAGAGTGCGGGGCTTCTTTCCCCGCTTCAGTCTGGGACGAGCATGCGCACACGGCAGTGTCAATCCTAGATTTTGTCAGTATATCTCCAGACGGCTAGTCAAAGGACCACATACTTGTACATCTTGAGCATGCGTCGACGCCAGCCACACATTTGAGTTTCAGCCGGTGGCATTGGTCGCATGCCAGAGGGTTTCTTCGCTGAGGAGGGTTTGACATCTTAGCGGAGAGATATCCCCAGATTCAAGGAAAGGAAGATATTATAGCGCTGCAGCGAAGTTACGGCAAGAGATATAACCAAATTTAGTAAAGAGAATTTGTGTATAGAGTATACGACGAGATTGGCAGCATGACACATGCGAGCTGAAAGGGGTTGCAGCCAAAAAGTGACTGTTGGGCTGATTTGCGGGGCTTAGCGCTATAACTTAGTGGACGGCCAGGCTTGAGCAGCCTGTACGGTAACCTGCTTACGGCACTAAGGCGCAATTCCTGGAGCACCGATACCGACGCCGGTGCTTAAGGCAATGACAAATATCTTCAACTTCACGACGCCTTCAATGCTTCGAGCAAATGATGATTAAAAGTGTATGGTTGCAGTAATTAACCATTTCATTACCAAAAATATATGAATGGTCAGTACTACCCATACAGTTCAAAGCCAAACTTCCCCTGTTATCTCGCGAAGTGCACGACGAAGTGGCGTCCGTCCTCTGCTACAAAGCAGCTCAAACCGTCTTCTTTCCTCTTTCCATGTCTCACCATTGATGAGATCCTCTTTTTTGATGGTTCCGTCTTTCTCATAGACGGTGATTTCATCAGGAGTCCCGTCGTGGATTTCGTTCTCAGATGGCTTATCCCTAGTTATGAATCGGATCCACCTCTCCGATATGTGGCGACTGAGCTCCATGTTGCTGATATTCATCTGGGGTGTCGAGCACGCAGCCTTTTGGCCTTCTGCGAGACTCAAGCTTGGGTCGTCATTAAGCTCTTCGCTGCTGACTGATTGTGGAGTCAGGAGCCCACTTCTCGCCATCGAGTCTACGTTTTCCAAATGCGAATGGAACGCGTTGAATATGTATATCAAGTCCACGCAGTGATGCGCAACTCCTTTGTCGACACCGGGGAATGGATTCCCTATTCGCATTCGGTACGTCTCAATGTTCGCAGCCTTGCGATCTCCGTGTTGATTTGCAAGAGAAAATGCTTTGACGCTGGACATGGAAGAGGCGGGAGACATGCGATCTCCTTCTCGTATACGGTTGACTGCCAGGTGAAAGAGCGATGCAGCTAAGAGGGTTGCAATTCCAGAGTGAAGCTGTGGCAGGGTGCTGTTTTTCCGAATATCGAACGCAGAAAATATATCAGATATCGAAGCCGCATCAAAGTGCTTATGGAAACTCTCTTCAAATTGGTCGAAGCTTTTGACCGCAGTGATCCTATCTTTGTATATGCTTGCCTGGTTGGATACGTGTTAGTATTTTTCACCGGATTTGTTTCAAACAGATCTCACCTCGCCTTCCACATCCCCAACAAGTACTTGGAGATGTGCCTCAGGACCACCATCGGATTCCGGTTTCGATTCAAGTTTAAGGCCTACGTTCAGCTTGAACGTGCAGTCTTCCGGATCACCAACTATCGTGTGTCCATCGCTGATCAGAGGAAATGCCCACCACGACAAGTCGCACCCGGCTGCCACAAGTTCTTCTGCCGATTTCTCTTTCAGAGCTCTGACTTTACCACAGCTACACTCAGAAGAGATCCCATAATGTTTGCATAGATCTTCGAAATTTCGATCCGCTTCCAAAAGCGGCACGGGTCCGAGCAATCCAGCTCCACCAGATTGAATGATGGCATGTCGGAATAAACGCCTGTTGCCGTATTTGACTGTATCCAGAGTCTGGCAATGCACAGAGCTGGCACCGGCAGACTGACCACCGACGGTAACTGCGTCTGGGTTCCCACCAAAGGCATCAATGTTGTGAGATACCCATATCAGAGCAAGCTTTTGGTCGCAGATTCAAAAATTGCCTCCTTTGGCATCCCCTGATTGAAATTTCATGATATCCGAGGATACAAAAAATCCGAAAACGTTCAAACGATAGTTAACTCCCACCACGATTAATGGCTCACCCATATCGACAGATTTCTTGACGAGCTCTCGTGGATCTTTTCCGAGTCAGCATAGCTCGCGAGGGTGAGCTTCCGTGGTGAACTTACCCCATGGTGGATCTGATGCGGACCCAAACCCGTACGCTCCTCCATGAATCCATACCAACACTGGCAGTTTTGCGGCCAGGTGATCTTTCCCCAAGCTATGTAATGCAGCAGGAGAGGGGCGGGTGATAGTCAAATTCAGGCAATCAAACTCTGATTCTGTCTGATCGGCTGGGAAATCCACATGGGCTTGGAAGGTATTCGTATTGTTCGGACCCGCAGGTTGTGGACGTCTCGCTCTGAAACATGAGAGAGTTAGCTTCCGATACATATATAGTTTTCCATGTCTTGGAAACTAACCCTGTTGTTGTCGCTTCGAATATGTCAGATGGCTGACTTGTTGCCAAGCTCGCATGTTCCCATCTTGAGGGCACTTTGCCATAAGGAATGCCTTTGAACTCCTGCAATTGAGGATACCCTTTCCCAGCTTTACCAATGAGTACTTGAGGTCGTCTTGACTCGCCTTGAGTTTGCAGAAGAACTAACGGAGTTTCCATTGTCGGCATGTATTTTCTGGCCCGGTTCAACTTCAAGAGGAGGGACCGGTGGCTTTACTGAGAGTAAATAAAGCTGCCAATCCTCGCGACATGCAGTTGATGACCTTTGTCTGAAAGACCCCGCCGGCCTCACCGATATAAAAGATCCGGTTTTACGGAAGCTTTTGAGGAGAAGGTTCTTGAGTGTCGAAAAATGGATGTAGGTTGCAGTCAGAGTAGTTATTGATGTACGATAATTCAAGTGTTGTCGTTTGCAGATCGTTTGGAACTTATACTTCGAGAGCTCTGCTTGTTCAGCCGTGCATTGAGAAATTATATGGTCTAGACTGATTAAAATCGCGGGGGCTCCGCCCAAAATCGTGTCTAAAAGCTGGGGAAGTCTGGGGCGGCAAGTCAATGCGAGACTAATCGGTGAAGGGATTCCCAGCGGAGTGGTTGAAGAAGTTGAAACCATCGGTAGTCGGAGGCTCAATTATTAGCCGATTGAGTGAGTACTCATTATTCCGTACGCCACACGTCTCAAAAGGAGTCTGGGGCTCAATAGTGAGCCCCAAAAAGTCATGGGCTTGGTGTGCCATTGCCGAAATCAAAAGTGTGAAACTACCACTTCCTTCCCATGAGCGCTATGAGCAGGCTGTACTTGTACGGATCTCTCAGCCCAGTGCGGCTGTACATTCCGTCAACAAGATCTTCGGAACCGTCTTGTCGATCTTTAATGTTCCCAAAATCGCCGGGCAGGATGGATGTGACGGCATGGTCGGTGAAACTGTAATCAAATAACGGACACCCTGATCTGAAGCAACACAGACTGGCGTTGAAAAGTAAGGAGCGGCACTTGCCATGAAGCACAGGTGATGTACAAGTTGTTTGTAGTATTGGATGTGTTCTTTATCCAAGAAGCTACAAGTAGCTATCCTTATGGCATAAGTGCCTCTACAAGTCGTAGTCTATACAACATACAAACCATCATTATCTCCCAAACACAACACTCACGCATCCGAGATCAAAGCCGCCTTCCTCTTCTTCGCAAGCTCATTCCTCTGCGTATTCTTCCTCGTCCCCGGTAACGTCGCCCG
>QGMK01000343.1:0-27668 GCA_007825345.1 Lachnellula suecica
CATCCCCTTACTAACCCCCAAAAGACCACAGAAACCGACGTAGCAACATCAACCACCGTCTTAACCTCCACCACCACCGCCGGCGCCTCCGATATCTACGACCTAAACGAGCCCTCGGGCGGGGCCTGCGGCTGCGAGTTCAGCGTCTACTGCGGCTACGGCGCATCTTCCCGGACAATAGAGCGTACCGTGATTGTGCCCGACTCCCAGACGTGCCTCGATGCGTGTGATTCGCAGAGCAATTGCTATTACGCTACGTACGATGTGGGTACGCAGCAGTGCGCGATTTCGACGAGCTATCAGGGGTCGGCGGACCAGGATGCGACTTCGGTGCTTTTTATTAAGAATAATGTGGGCTCGTGTGCGACGCAGAGTAATCCGATGTGTGTGAGTGATTGAGTTGGTGAGGGGGGAAGTAATGGTTTGGAGTAATGTATAGGGGTTTATCTTGGGGGCTTCTTAGCGTTTTTTAGACAAAATACCAAGATCTCGTTTGTAATGTTAATATATTGTATTGAAGACATTTTAATATGAATATACTTTCTCTTCTGATATCTGATTAAAGGTAAGAAAGTCAGCCTCGCCTGAACTTATACAATACCGTACGTTCACTACTATGGACGGCGCCTCTATGAATGTCTCAGAGCCTGTAAACTTCTAATAGCTCTTTTGGCAAAGGTGAAAAGATCTCATAGTTGGGATGGAATTTAACTACAAATCCGCCCGTAAATCACTTTACCGAGAGATCAGTCAATTATTGAGGACTTCGCTTTGAGGTACTCTACCGTTGCATGTGCCTGTATGCGCATTTAATTAGTCAGTACTTAGCGTACCAGCTCGCTCAAAGCCACCAGGCCCGGACTGCATTGTGGCGTTGAGCAAATTTACCCCTTTATTTCTCACCTCGCCTCACGTCAACTCAGCACACTTCACCGCATCTAATATACGTTTGATAAGCTCAAAGAAGTTAGCATTTCAATCGCGTTTGCTAAATTGCAAAGGTACTTGCAGCTACGGCGAAAATTAAGAGAAAATAAACGAAGTATTTCACTACCGAGTTATACGATATATTAAATAGTTGATACCTCTTCTCTATAATACCGCATTTCAACTGCTTATACTTAGACCACCTTTTCTACACCTCCGAGATCTCCTAGCCCAGATCGGTAATCTTGCGGCACTATTCTCGCCGATATAGCTCTGCATTTCAAATACCCTCGCTCTAGTCCGGTTTTATTTAAAAGAATCGAAAGTCGGGGTTCGTAGTTATCACCGTCTGTGTAGTCTTTACGACGTTGGCGCTAGGGATAAGCATTCGGTGCTAGGTAAACAAAAGGAGAGCCGGGAGGTCGCAAAAAGTGCCGCCGGCTTGCGGGAGTTGGGGGTCGATTGCCGGTTTATAGGAGGGTTGCGAAGCCGGGGGAGGCTCCGCAGAGATATCGGGAGAGTCAAAAGGAAGCGACGAGGGGTGCAAGGCAAGTGGTAAGGCAGCCGGCGCCGGTAGTAATGCGTGTGCGTGATATATTTGTGGGGTTGCGAGACAAGGTTTTGAGATTGCCTGTTGGGCATAGGAAATATATGTTTAAGGCTCTAAGTGGATAATTCCAAGTCATAGTCTGATGCTAATATTGACAAAAAATTGAATGCTCAACGCGCGTACTCGAACCGGAAGCAAAATTTTAAATGAAAGCCGTCAAATTTTCAACGTCAAAAAATAAGACCAAAAACTGCAAAAGGTTCACATATACACTTGCTCAACGATCTCCGAAGAGGAAAGGTTGGGTGCTTCAGTTAATCCTCCCTGAACCCCTCCGGACGGTGGTAATCATAAACCTAACGATCTCAGGTAGTAGGCGTGAGAATCGAATTGCAGAGAGAAGAGGCAAAAGGATTAGACCGAGGCCTTCCTCCGAAGAGGATAGGTTGCGGTAGATTAAGATCCTCCCTATACCTGCCCCCGGACGGGCAGGCCTAGCACTTCGTAATGTGGTAGTTATAGTTCCGTTATTCGCATCCCAACACAGCTGTGTAGTGGTAGGAAGTATCACTCGCAATCTAGACTACTCGATGATTTATGCCTAGCCACCTGATCCCACCGGGGTGGTTTGTTATAATCAGATGGTGATCCGAAGATACAATGCTCAAACGTGACTCGGTAGTTTAACGTCTGATTGCGGACACCTGTTGTTGTGCACCATTGGATTAGTTTGTTGGGGAAATTGAGCTTATTTAATTATATGAGCATAATAAGGTTGAGCCGGTGTGGTGCCGTGGAAAGTTTGGATTCCTTGTTGGTGTTGTTGTTTTCGTCTGAAGTTCAGGTGAATGGGTGAGGCGCAACAGAACAACTTTTTTTTGCCACTCCGACACACGAAAAAGAAGTTCCAGAATAACATCCTCTTCTGAAACCTCTTTATGCCGGTGGTCCAATGCCTTATGTATCATGAGTAATATGAACAAGAGTTCAAAATGACTGTGAATTTGACGTTTCCATTTTTATACGGGGAGACTACTTACCTATCGTGCCGGAATAGCAGTCCACCCCTCCTCCCCCACATCTCCAAAATCCATCACCCTATTCGGGCCCCCGCGTCTATTCTGCACATCAGTCCAGTCCCTCGCAATCGCCGTCTCCGGGCGCCACCGAAACGCCTTCTTCAACCTCGCGTCCAGAACACCCTCCATCTCATCCACCACAAACCCGCCAACGCTGGTAATATGCATGAACCCATGCCCACTGCCCCCAACAGCAAGTACCAGATTCTTCTTCTCGGGGTGTCTGCAGATGAGGAAATTCCGGTCGGGGGTATCGGCGCACCAGCATATGCGCGCGAAGCTGAATGGCCTGTCTTTGAGCTGCGGCATTGTGTCTGCTAGGAACTCACGCACGCGCGTCTCGGCTTCAAGTGGGATCTGGTGTTTAGAGAATGGGATTGAAGTTTTGGTTGCCGGTAGAAAGGATGTGTAGCCCGGATGCTCGTCACAGATCTTCAGCTCGCCATTGGTAGCGTCCGGCTCCATGAAAAAGCCGCTTTCGATGTTGAACAGCACGGGGAGGTTTTTGTAGAGCGCGCATTCTTCTTTGCTCATTTTGATGTGTGCTAGTGTCCAGGCTGTTGGGCGTAATTGGTCTTTCATGTCCAGGAGCTGTGGGGCTGTCGCGCCGGCTGCGAGGATCGTTGTGTCGGCGGTGTATTTTGAGCCTGATGCTGTTTCTGCGCCGGTGATTGCACCATCTGGTGAGGAAAGTAGGGACTTCACATCACCGTCTGGCCCGGTGATGAAGATTACGCCAAGGCGAGAGGCCTCTTCATACGCAGCAACGAGTGCTCCGCGGGCGAACACCCATCCCGCACCTTTGCGCTTGAAACCTCCTTTCCAACCTGGAAAGGAGCCGGTTAGAACACCTGGTGGCATGGTAGCGCGGAAGTCGGCGGGTGTTGAAAGCCACTCGAAGTCGGTAGATGAGGGGGTAATGCCCTCATGCGTTGTGAGTTGCTCTAAGCCGGCGGGCGTATGCGCGCAGACTATGTAGCCCGTGTCGTGGTAGAAGGGGGTAAAGAGAGGGTCGGAAATCCAGCCTTTTGTTGCTAGGTCTAGGAGGATGTTTGATACGTCTTCATCCTCGGGATCGTCGGAAGATGAGAATGAGCCTAGGGGGTATTAGTGGATCGAGGAAAAGGGGGGATGAATTGCTCACCTTCTTCAACGATTTTATTGATATCGTTCCCTGCTGAAATGGGGGATGGGACGGGGAAGCGATCGAGGACTATTACGTTCTTGTAGCCTCGCCTGGCGAGGTGCAAAGCTGTAGAGCAGCCCCATGTTCCAGCTCCGATGATGATAATTGAGGAGTCAAGGTCCATCGTGTTTGCATTTGATGGGCCTTTCGAAATTGTGGATGAACTGATTAAGGCGGAAGTTCCTTTCTGTATTGATAACCTCTGTAGTAAACTTGGGTGGAGCTGTCACATTCGCTCGAGGATTGCAGTAGCGACTAACCCCACCTTTGGATGCTGCGGGGTATAGAAAGACTTTCACATTCTTTGACCTTGCCGTAATTGCCTTTGTAGCTGCTATAATATCAAAGATTCTGTATTGGAACAGAAGCAGAAGTGGGGCCCCACTGTGCGCCAGAAGACTATTGATGTAAAAATGAGTTAGAGGACTGAATGCGTATCGGGGCAGCAGAAGCGAATCAAGTGTCGCAAGTTAAGAAAACGAACTTGAGACTCTAAAGATATGTAGAAGGAATCAAGTGATATAAGGTTTAGGGTCTGTAGGTACAACACCATCGTAGCAAAATATTAGGAAATTCTTTGAGTAAAGAAACATTGATCGTAACATAAAAATCCAATCAAGGTTGCTCGCCGTGATGTTGAGTCTCGATTCCTTTTCGCTTGGCAGTCATAAGTGTAAAACTGAAATGCTGCGCTTACAAACAATTTGTAGAGAAAGAAGGAAAATTACAAGTGGCAAGGAAACAGATTAAAAGGGGAGAGTGTCGCATATGCTTGAATCGGGACTAGCGCATGTGCGGGAACGCCAAGCTGTCATCAAAAGCTTGTCTGGCGGCTGGTGGAGATATTGGAGAACGTCGAGTCCTGCATATGATCCAAGTAAATTTTCTTCTTTTTCTCGGCCCTTTTACTAAACGCTTTTAATTCATCTTATTTTTTTGAATTCGACTGTCTTTACGCATTGCATTGTTTTGCGATACCCAGGAGTGTTTTGTTTACGTTTGACGCCTCATTCGATCAGAAAAAGCAACTCCTCCGCAACGCCTCCAAGCGCCATTGATAGCGCATTTGAAGCCATTGAGCTATGGCAGCTGGAGATGTCAGAGACTTTGGTTCAAAAGACTTTATACCTTCATCAGCAATGTCGTCGCCGACTCGAACCGCCCATTTCGATGTAGAAGCCGGAGCAGGCTTGCCCCCAACCTCGCCCACCACGCGCCCCCACAGAGTTTCCGAAGCGCGCTCTGAAGCCTCCGGGCTGAACACCGAATCCTCTCCATACCTAAAGCGCCGACCAACTCGATCCAATACTGTGAAGACCTTTGGGTCAATACACGCGTCTGCAAATCCGCCGCGCCCAAATTGGCCACCAGGACAGGAGCCTGGTCTCGATCCCTCAAAACCGAATGGTGGAAGGGCACAAACGCCAACCCGATACGAAGATTGCCAAATCACAGTTGTCGATTTCAGCGAGGACGATATGGTTTTGAATCAATTTGGCAACCAGGAGCTTATACAATTTCTTGAGAAGGAACAAGAGAGCTGGATTCAGTGCCGTTGGATTAATGTGAACGGGCTGAGCTGGGACGTTATTGGCGCATTGGGAAAACACAAAAGACTTCACAGGCTCGCAATTGAGGATATGGTCAATACCAATAATCGTACCAAAGCCGATTGGTAAGATTGAAGGCCCGGTGTCGGGCCTGTAGCTAATAGATTACTAGGTATGCGGACCACACTTATATGGTCCTCACTTTACAAAAGCTTATCCACTTACATCCGGATAAAGACGAGAACGATTCAGACACCGATTCCGACGATGATGGAATGGAAGGTCACAAAAAATCTAGGCGTGGTGTAAAAAGATTCTTTCGCAAGCTCGTGGCCAACACGAAAGCAAAAGAAAAATACGACGAGAAACAGAGGCAGGCTACAATCGTGGCAGGTGTCCATGATACAACCAAGGACTACGTGACAGGACATACGGATGGTTCGCCCGGAGCAGCGGTTCAAAAATTGAGAACGCTGCAAAGGTACCATGGCGGACCAAATCAAGAAAGGATGACTTTTATGGAGGCGCACTCGCCTTTGGCCAGAAAAAAGCTGGGCGTGAGCGCTGAGCAAGTCTCCATATTTTTGACAGCTGGTACGTCCGTCTTCCACTTGTATTATACAGGAACTAACAAGTCAGATAATACCGTCATTTCGTTCTTCGAGTCATCGGCCGATGATATTGAGGGTCCTATTCTCGAACGACTGAGTACCGCGGATACTCTTCTTCGACGCTCATGCGATGCGTCAATGATTTGCCAAGCAGTCATTGATGCGATTATTGATCTTTCTACAATCGTAACGACTGCTTATCAAGACGTTATCGGTGACCTTGAACTGGATGTTCTGACAGAGCGTAAGCATCTCACACTTCCTTACTGATTGGCCCCTTTGAGTATCTCACGACTCCTTAGCTATTTCATTTCTGAGCCAATTACAGGGGAAACAAAGCTAACTTCCCAACCATCCAGCAAGCATTAGGCAATCGAAGACCTTGTATGTCCTAACCAGCGAGATCAGTATGGTGAGAAACATGGTCAGTCCTATCGTCAACTTGATCAGCGCTCTCCGTGACCACAAATATGCGTCCGTGGATTCCGAAGTCAGCGGGAGGGGCGCTATGAAGAAGAGTCCGGCCGGTGTGAAAATCAGCTCAATGGCGCAAACATATCTCGGCGACGTCGAAGACCACATTATTCTCATGACAGAATCTCTCGACCAAATGAGAAGATCTTGCGACAACATGATCGATCTCATCTTCAACACCATCTCAGCCTACCAAAACGAGTCGATGAAGCAGCTTACAGTGGTGACAATCATCTTTCTGCCGCTGACTTTCTTGACTGGTTATTTTGGAATGAACATCGTGGATTTCCCTGCCATCAACCACAGCGAAAGCTACTTCTGGATAATTGCGCTGCCAGTGTCCTTTGTCACCATCGTGTTTTTGATGCGGGATATGCTGTCGTGGTGGTTCGTTAAGATTGTGCAGAGAAGAGGCATCTCCAGAAGTCGGAAGACGAGGCTGAACAGAGAGGCGGCCTCGAAGAGAAACATATAGTTCTGGTTTTAATTACATTCCGGATGGATGTAGCTGGACATCCTGGTGAACAATGTACGCAATATCCAAAACACGTTCAATACCAGCTCCTTTCTTTCTGCCTGAAGTGAGCAGTGCTTTAGTTTTCCGCGCTCATGAAAGTAGGATCGTGCACGCGACTATCTCTCAAAGACCTGGACCCCGACCCAGTGGTAGCTGGGTCGGGAAGAGTCAGGTGTTTTCTTATTTTGGCTTGTTATTTCCAGATAACTATTGAATGTTTGCATGAGTGCACAAACCACAGAGTTCCTACACATAATATTCTCTTTCCTTTGCAATGTGTTTTCCTTCTTTCAGCTGAAGTTTGCCGGTCTCGGCCAGCCTCAGTCTCAGCCTCAGCCCGCCTCATGCAGCCATTGCAGTAGCATCGCTTCCTCCCGCAGAATTGATTGGCTCAAATTATACCAGTTTCGAATCGCCTCGCAGATTTCGTGATGGGCTGCAGCATACTTCGCAATTCGGGACATGTCAATAATTTACCTCACCGGTGTCGACTTCTCTGCTGTCTATGAATACTAGCCACGTCCCAACCAACCTCAATTTTCATTCTGCAGTCCTTCGCAATTTCTTCTCGTCTGCACGCCCAGAGCAAATTTTACCCAGCAAATTTCAAGATGGACAGCAACCCAATTAAGTCCACCGCGTTGTAAGAATCCCAAACTCCCTCTATCACTGACCAAAGAACTTGCATCCTAACTCAGTATCCCGAACCATAGATTCCTCGAAAAGGTCCAGAAAGTAAGCCTCCGCGTCTTAGCTACCCACTCCCCCTACATCTTGTCGTACAGTAAAACTAACCACAATCCCCTCCCAAAGCCCAACAACATCGATCCCGGAATGTCCATGTATTGGGAAAACTCATTCCGAGAAACCAAAGCCGCTCTCAACAACGCCCAAAACCAGTACGAACGGACCATCAGCAGGTACAACACTATGCACGAGAAGGGTCTCACGGAAGCAAAGTTTGAAGATTGGGCTTCGATGAACGCTCCTGCATACACGGCCGGTATCAATCTATTGATGGCGATGTATAACAATAGCCAGATGCTTGTCCAGCAGGCGTTGGGACCTCAGTTTGGATCGAAGATGGCGGAGATTGAGGCTGCTTTGAAGGAACAGCTTTTGAAGGAGCAGAAGCTGAAAGAGGAGCAAGAATTGAAGGAGAAGCAACTGAAAGAGCAGCAACAAATTCCTCAGTGAGAGCTTGAGAGTTGAAGGGAGGTACGAAAGTGTGGTCGTGATATTTGATGGTTCAATTCATTCATGTTCCTGTTTCTCAAATATTTCAAACGCGTGCAGCCTGTATTCCATTCACGTTTACCGGGGCAATTAATCCTCAATACTTCCCCGAGAAATACAAGGAACCCCCTTTCAAAAGAAAAACTTGCCATCCAACCTTCACCAAATCGAGTCAATATGAGCGTCATCTCTTTCGCATTTTTCCTCGTCTTTCTCGCGCGCACAAGGCGCGGTTATCCAACAACGCAATAAAGCTAGCGGTGCGGCGAAGGGAGCTGCTTCTGGGGCGACAACAGCAAAGTCTGGGAAGGGCAATTGAAGTGATGTTCAGTAAGGTGTGATATTGGGGTATATGGGAGTTACTGGGTGGGAGGAAGTGTTAGGGATCGTATTGTGGGATACAAAGCTGTGCTCTTTTTTGTCTGTGAGATACCTCTTCCCTGATCAGGCCAAAGCTTCTTCTACTTTCTGGTGTATTTGGCGTTTCCTGCCGTTCGTTGTACATATTTTGCGAGTCTGAGGGAAACACAATCAAGGAATAAATCAGATCCTCCATAAATGATCAGCTTGCCCTCTAGTCACTCAATGTCATAATTCGGATTGAGACGAACAGCATATTTATATTTCAACAAGTACTACCGTACAAACTGCTGAAATCGATACAGCGCTAGCAGTTCAGCGTGAAATCCTTCTTTGCTCAAAAAAGCGCCAAAAAAAAATAGGCAGAAAATATTAGAAAATTGGACAGACCTTTTTTTGTAAAAGGGTTAAAGTTTTCCATTTACCTTCTTATACTAGCTCTCGTATTTGAAAAGTTATATAAGGTTTCTAGTTCTTGAAATTCTGAGGGGATAGGCCCACTCTAGCTACGCGAGGCCTCTGAGCCACTCACAGACCGCGCTAAACTACTAGCTCTGTATCGATTTCAGTAGTTTGTACGGTAATTTTGCTCCTAATGATTTGTCACAATACAAAGAACAGACGTGCTTTCCTTGACTTGCTCTGGCATCTAGTTTCCGAGACGGAAGAACTCTGCAAACAAACTTTTGTCGGAACTTACTATGTAGCGGTGTATTTGTTCGGCTTAGCCTTTCCGCAGTCGTATATAAATTCGACCAATCAAAAGGGTTTCCGCGGTGCCTGTTCTGCGGCGCAAACATTTCTCGGGTCAATTAATGAGCTTTTATTAAGCTTGAGGTGATTTTCGGATGCATAATTCACTTCCGTAATTCATAAATGAATCTGTCTTGCATAGCTCAGTAAGCTTTTACAGAGCCATACCAAGTTTCAGAATTCCATGATCTACACCGTCCTGTTATCCAGAAAATGCAAGTATTGTCTCGGATCCGGAACTCTTGAGCAGCCGGTACTTACATAAGGTAGAAAACTTTACGGGAAGTATTGAGATATTGATGGAAAGGGATAAACAAAATGAGTGAGATAATTTGTATAAGAGCAGGCAGATTCCCCAGATGCTCAGAGTATAAATCTATCAACTTCCCAATCAATCATCAACTCTCTCATTTTCAACCAGAGGATCAATCAATATATCTAAACACCTCCCATTGCAACCATGGTTCTCAAAATCACGGGTCTCGCCAGCGCAATTTGCACCCAGCGTGTTCTTACCCTTCTCCATGAAAAAGACATCACCGACTTCGAAATAATCCCGATTTCTCTTGCCGACATGAAAGGTCCCGCGTACCTTAAGTTGCACCCCTTCGGCAAAATCCCCGTTCTCGATGATGATGGCTACATACTGTATGAAAGCCGTGCTATTTGCAAGTACCTTGCGAAAAAGTATGCCGGACAGGGCACGAAGTTGCTCCCAGCGGATGAGGATTTGAAGGGCTACGGGCTTTTCGAGAAGGTGAAGTTCAACAACAGAAGCTCGTATGACGGTAGCTGACAAAGAAACTTAGGCATGCTCCCTCGAGAGTTCTTATTTTAATCATCCGGCCAGCGAGATTGCTGATTTGAAGCTCTTCAAACCGTGCGTACTCCGCTCGTCACCACTTCATTTCTAACGTCAACAGTGCTTATGGAGCTGGTCAACCAGACGAAGTAGTGGTTGCCAAACAGGTAGCCGATCTTGAGAAAGTTCTTATTGTCTACGACGGCATTCTCGCAACCCAGCAGTATCTCGCTGGTGATGAGCTAACGCTTGCCGATTTGTTCCATTTATCTTATGGAACGGTCGTAAAGGATCTGGGGTACTCGGACATCTTCGATAAGCTTCCAAATGTAAAGAGATGGTTTGATAGTCTTCAAGAGAGGGAGAGCTGGAAGAAAGTCCCAAGCACCGTGAAGTTCATCGAGGGACTTTCGGGGAAACATTGAGCGTACGTACTCTTTGAGTTGCTGAGAGGGAGGACGTTAAATAAGAGACCATTCTTTTGTGTTAGTTGATAGCTTATGAACGACAATTGAACTTTGTTGAGGGTACGTTCCTATGTTCGTAACTACTGAAATACCCTTCTTGTTAGCACGTGACTTTCTTGGGAAAAGGGGGCGGGGTACGTGCGGGGTACTTCTCCCAAGGCCCGATAGATGGATCTCATGTTCAATGTAGGATATATTTTTCGAAGGGTATCGTTATAGGGTTCAATTTCGAGCGTTCCTAGTTAAGTTGCTCGGTCAATTGTGGGGTGTTGACTCCTCAATTCTAGATGCTGAGGTATTTGGTGTACCAATACTCTAACACGGATGAAACGTTGCAGACCTTGGTTTAATTAATCTCGTATTACTCATTTATATTAACACATTACAGACAAAACTTCTTATTAGAAGAAATAGCACAAGTCATCATCATCCGTCGCACCCCGAGCTCATTATATCCTTCCCTCCCGCGCTTCCCTCTCTAACCTATGCAACGCCGAAAGCGGAAGATGGGGTGATGGTGAATGCCTCCAAGGGACCGACAAACTGGTTGTAGCTAGCAATTGCATCGCCAGTGAAGTTGTAATAAGTATTCCTATTAGTCATAATTAGCCAATGTCTCGACTGAATAGGTAAGTAGTACTCACGCTTGGTTAAGGTCGACCCATTCAAAGCTGACCTCAATGTGAGCACCGGCGCCAGTCTCAGCAGGCAACAATCTCGCAACCACCCCTCTGTTTCCAGGCTCGCCCTCCGGGCCATTCACGGCGCATGGAGTGAAAGGAGCTCCCACACCCGCACCGCTGCACGCCGCCGTGAATGGTGGGAAGTCGAAGCTGTCAGTCTTGTAGTTAGACCCGGCGATGTTGAAGTCTAAATTAAATGGTCAGCTGCGGAGAATGCTTCTTGTGAGGATATCCTACCGTAGAAGCAGCCGGAGCTGGCACACCCCGCGCTCCAGTCAGTTACCTGCCACGAGTAGTAAGGGTCGTTGATACTGGATCCGGCTTGGGCGGCTGGAGCGGGAGCTGCGAAGGCGGCGGTAGAGAGGGCTGAAAGTGCAAGGACGTTTGAGGCGCGCATGATAAAAGTACTATTGTGATTTCGGGTTGAAAGTTGAAGGTGGTTTTTGGGTTGGTAGAAGTCTGTAGGATGTCGAAGTGTTGTCTGATGTAGGGTCCAGCAATTGGGGCCGGAGTGAAGGATGTCTTATACCCCTTTCACAAAATGTCAAGTCAAGTGTGACGACATTGATGGAAAGGGGTATTCGCTTGGCGCACTTTAAATACGAGGTGTGGAAAGGGGAAAGCCTCATGAGAGCCTCGAAACGAAGTCTTGGCCCTACTGAGATCCAAGAATTGTGGTGGAGTGTTCTCGGGGATCGCTCGGGTAGCGGCTGCTTTTGTACCCTGCGACCCAGTCGGCAACTTTGGGTTTAACCTTAATCCGAATGCTCGTAATTCCAGAAGTATTTCTATATTTGGAAGAACTTTCAGAGATCTGATTATGGACTTAACACTGACATGCAACAGCTATGTAAATAGGTTCAATGAAGCATGACCACGCAAGACTTCTGGCTGCACTCCACTTTTCATTTACAAAAAGCTGTTTCCGTTGGCTGCATTCGGGATGTTTTCGGTAATTGATACTTCTCCATATTTTGCCCTCTTTTGGATGTTAAAAGAATACGAGGGCACGGAGCAGATTGTGGCAATTCGATAAACGGGATCCCCACATCACTTCGGTACTCCCTACCGTCCCATAAAGCGTTGCCGTATGGAAGGTTATGATAATCTTCCCAAGCGTCTTCAAATTTAGGCAGCCACTTTCTCCTCCTATACACCTTCGGAATTGAGTTGCTACGACAGTTCCAGGGATTTCTTTGGGACATCATGTGATGATGGCCCTTTCAATCTAATTTCCCCCTCTTTGTCGCTTTCCGGGTTACACCTTGACGGGCTAACCTCCCTGGTGTTAGAACTTTCCCAGAGCATTGATGAACATATTTCGCAAATTACTTTGTCTAAAGCTCGCACATGCGCGCACACCCCACAAACGAAAAGGTTCACAGAATCATGCACAAAGCAGACAACAACTTCATAAATCATTATATTTTGCAAAACGCACACTAGCATCAATGAAAACTATGGCACGTCCCTCTAACAGCGGCAGACACCTGAAGCAAATGCAATTATGTAAAAGCCTCCGCCATTGACGAAAGCTCCATGTGCAAATAAATGAGCTATAATCCAGCAGCTCGAACATATTCCTACAGAAAGCAAACCATAACACCCCATCCTATCCTAGACCTCTAATCCCCCATCACATCATCGTCGTTCTCCTCGACAATCACAGCTCTTTCTCCCTCGCCATTTTCGTCGCCGCTAATGGGCTCATCGTCTTCTACTAGCCCCCGCCGCCTCAGATCTTCGGCTGTGCCTTCCTCTGGCTCCTCGTCTGCGAATAGATCGTCGTCGCTGTCTTCCTCTACAACAAGCGCCTCGCTCTTTTGCTTGGCTTTTTGCTTCGCTGCGTCGGCTGCTTGTTGTGCCTTGCTCTTGTGGCTCTTCTTGCCCTTTGGCTTCGGCTCGTCGAGGTAGGACAGGACTTCGCGGAAGTTGGGACCGCATCTTTGTCGGTTTCGGATGATGCGTGACCGGAGTTTGCCTTTCAAGGGGCCCGACGCATCGATGACCTTTGCGAGAATTGCAAGAACGAGCTTTCCCGTGAGCTCGCAGAGTTGTTGTTCTGCCTTCAGGGAGTCGCTTTGCTTCTCGCTATCGGTTGCAGCCTCGTTCTCCTCGTCCTCGGGTTCAGAGTCTAGATCTATGGGATCTTCATCCTCGGACGGATCTGCAAGCTTCTTCTTGCTCCTCTTGGCGAACTGCTTTTCAAGCGCGTCGAATATGGATGTCAGTTCTGTTTGAACTTCTGGGCCAATGTGATGGACCATCGTTTGCAGGTAAGCGGTTTGCTCTGACTGAGCTTGAGAGCCCTTCCCCTTGGCGTTTGACTTGGGGATCAGAGTGGAGAAAAGGACGTGAAGATCGAGGAGGGTTCCGGCACCAAGTAAGCGTACAGGGTCAAGTGATGCCCGAGACGAAAAGGCAGCCGTCAAGTTGGTCGTGAAGACCTCTTGCCACTCCTTCAGGTGATCAATTTCAAGATCTGTGACTTCCTCGCCAGAAGATATGGATGCTGTCAACTCCCTAGCCTTCCACATGAAATAAAACATAGAGGAACGAATGGCAGATACGGCAACAGTGTCCTCTAAAGCATCGAGATCCTCGTCATTAGAATCCTCGTAGACCCCTCGCGCAACAACATCAAGAAGGATGCTGATAGGAAGAGGGTCGTTGCCGGAGCTGGCCTCTAGCGGTTCCACGCAATTCGAGATGCAGGCGAGCTGCTCAACTCTGGCTAGAGTGTGTGACAAATCTGTAAGAACTTTGTTTTTCAACCCTCCCCGAATAGCCATCTCTCCCGTCTTTTTGATCTTTCGCAACGTATTAGTTGCGTTCTCCCACAGCCCTTGCACCTTTGTTTCTGTAACCTCCTCCAGCTCCTCGAAACCTCGAGCATGCAGTAATGCAGCACTCGCTTCGGTAAGAACGCCTTTGTCGGCGTGTCCGCTGAACTGTGTGCTGATCTCGTCCAGAAGCTTGGCGTAGGTCGTGGAGTCCTGTCGCAGCTCTTGGAAAACGCCCAGGTTTAGAACATGTTCCAGTCGCAATACAATTGTCGCTGTTTTGGGATCTGCGCCAAACTTCTTCAGCAACCTTGGGATGAGACCTGCTAAGCGTCGAGCCATGGTTTCTCTCGCCTCCGAGGTTTCTACTTTGCCATGCCTCCTCTTAGTTCTATCTGGGTCTTCGGATGGAGTCAGATTAAGCTTGACAACAGCATTAAGAATCTCCAGCAAAATTAGTTCCTCCTTGTCGCTCGGCTTGAAAGATTCCTTCAAAGCAAGCTCAGTCTCGGTACCCCGACTCCTTGACGAGTGGTCAAACAGGAGATATCCAGCAAGCATCTCCCATTCTTTCAGGTCTGGGATCTTGTCGTAGAGGGCTTGTGCTGCGAGAGTAAATCTCGAATCGCCACTAGAAACATTGAGGAAATCGGGAGCATCGATTTGACTTGGCATTTCGTCTTGGTCTTCGACATCGTAGGTCAGTAAGATTTCTGCCAGACACTTCAATCTAATCCATCCAGCGCGTGGCGTGTCAAAGTTCTCCTCATCCTCAACGGTCATGAAGTCCTCGAGGGACTCTTCGCCTCCTAAGTCTTCAACTTTTGATTCGTACGAGTCTTTGATGTTTTCGGCGAAGAAGCCAACTAAAGCCTTGCGGACCTTAGGCTCTGAGTCGAAGATAAGTTTGCCCATAACGTCAATGTCAGTGGGTTCTAGCATGCCTGCTTCCCGAATCATATCGATGAGCTCAACTGCCGATGCGCGAACAGTAGGCTCGGCATCGCGGATTGCCATTTCAATTATGCGGGGTCTGAAACGGTCAATGAAATGATTCATGCTACCCAAACTACCAGCAGATTTCATGATTTTTTCAAGTTGCTTGAGGACCTCTTGTCGCATTGCAACATTCGTATCAGAGAGCATCCATCCCATGTAACGCAAGTATTGGCCATCCAAGAAAGAGTCCGGCAACGTCTGGATCCAGGATCCAAGCGCTTCGACGCACTCTACTCTGATTTTCGGATCGACATCCCGGTACCTGTGAACGTAAACCGTATCGAAATAGTCCTTGATCTGGGTTTCGGCAAACGCCTTGTGTTCCTCATTGAGGGCCACTTTCTTTTGCATATCTGCAAGTCTCGCCTTGTTCGCAGATTTCTTCTTCTTTTCTGCCTCGAGCTGTCGTAAAGCCTTCGCACCGGTCTCACCTTCTTTTTGAGCGATTGTACACATCGAGTTTGCCACAGTCAATGCTATGAGTGTAGCAGTATGTCGAAAAGGACGGGATGTAGATGAAGACATGGTGGCCACCCACAGGTGTATCATTTCTATGATGGCGGGTTCTTCGTACATAATAGCAGACTCGTGGGTAGCTTTGATCAACTGACTGAAGAAGCTTATGAGGGTTTGCCGGAATGCATGACTGCCCTTCGCTCTCGAGATAAGAGGGTATTCGGTGATGTTTTGCTAGAAATAGTTAGATATTGCTACACAAGATTTACTGCATGAAACAAACCGCTTGGTATTCTTCTTGTATATCACCTAATCTGCCTTCCACGTTGTCTGGGTCCTCGATATCGTCTGGGGTGATTTTTATGGTACAACCGGCACATCTAATGACGAAGCTGACCAATTCAGCCATGGCAGGCGCATTATCCTCCCTATATCTGCCTAGCCACATCGATGCGACGTCTTCTATACTGTTTTCGCCCGTGAAGACCTCCGCTATACGAAAGTTAGAAATCTCGCAAATGAAACCTGGAAACGCGCTCACCATAAAGTCCTTCTGCATTGTCATCTGAAATTACAACCTTCTTGGCCTTCTTTGGGCGATTTGGCAGTTTGACGGCCGGCGCATCTTCGTGCAATACACTGCCATTGACCTTGGGCTTTTTGGCGGCGGGCTTCTTCGTTGTCTTTGCCTTTCTCCGAGTCTCCTTCAATTCCTCCTCGTCGGCGCTCTCGAGGGTCGCATCGCTGGCCTCTGCTTCCTCGTCGATATCTGACGCGTCATTTTCGATCTCCTCCTCTTCCTCTTCGCCCCTCTTCCTTTTTATGCTGGACGGTGCAGGTTCGGAGGATGGTGGCACGAATTTCTGAGGGACTTTCACGGCGCGTCCTGATTTGCGCCTGCCGCCCGTCGCGGCGGGAGAGCTCGTCACGTCGTTGTTGGAAATATCCATGAGCGGCGTTCGTCGAGTAGTCATTGATGCATTTGTTGCGACAAAGGGTGATTGATATCCTGGGTTGCTCGTGAGGGGATTCAGAATTATGGCGCGTACGTGGTGTTGATCGCGAGCGCGCAGGCGCGATGGGGGATGTGGCAGAATTGGGCATAGCGTCGAACTTGGAGCCTGCAACGCCTAGCGCCTTGGCATTTTACAGATGGGACGGGACGTTTCTCGACTTCACCCCGCGACTCTAGAATCGACTTACAGACACGAAATCTCAATTATACTCAGAAAATTTGACTTATTCTCGCAACTCGAATTCTCTTGCATCTCGAAGTATATCCAAAGTCGAAAAGGAATATATCCTTCGAAAATCAGCGATGAGCTGTCATCTTTTACGTCGATTCCAGCCATACTTACCATATGGCTTCCCCCTTTCCCCCATCCTCGTCTTCTCCAGGCGAAGGGCAATTAGTCGTGGGATTACTGCCCCAGAATGTCTCTGGGCTGTCCACCATGACTTTTCAATATCCTCTGAAGCTCATCTCTCCGTCACCAGCCGCACACCAGAAAAGCGTTCTCGTTTTCCTCTTGACATATGGTGGGGGTCTCGTTGGAGGGGATCAAGTCCACTTGACGATCAAGGTCAAACCAAACTCGAAACTCAGTATAGTCACACAGGGGCACACCAAGATCTTCAAATCCCCCTCTCCAGAAGTTGTCACTCGTCAAAGGCTACATGTGACTATTGAGGCGGGGGCTGCACTGTGTCTACTTCCCGACCCAGTCCAGCCGTTTGAGGAAAGTGTCTATCAGCAATCTCAAAGCTTCTTTGTTGCGGATACCGGTTCACTCTGTCTGCTTGACTGGGTCTCTGCGGGACGGACGGCAAGAGGAGAGGATTGGGATCTTTGGGGTTGGAGTGGCCGGAATGAAGTGTGGTCAGCAACACAGGCAGGAAAGAAACCTAGACTACTCTTGAGAGACAATGTTCTCTTGGACGGAGCTGCAACCGATTCCACCGGCAAGAACTTGAAGAAGAAGATGCATGGCTTGGGTATTTTCGGTACGTTGGTGCTGAAGGGACCACTCATGGAATCTCTGGCGACGTTCTTCCTCTCGGAGTTTTCTATCTTGCCTAGAATTGGCGCGCGAGACTTCAGGTCGCAGGATATGAAAGATCAAGATAGCACAATTGTATTGTCTCCTCAAGAATCGTGGAGAAAAGCCAGACTTGTCCAGGAGGCAGAGGACAAAGTGCTTTGGTCTGCTGCCAAGGTTCGTGGCTGCACGGTGATTAAGTTTGGCGCTCGAACGGTTGAAGGTGGTCGCATGTGGATTGGGAATATGGTGAAGCAAGAAGGATCTGTGTCAAAAAGCTTTGGAGATGATGCAGTCATGTGTGTCCGATAAATTTCAGGCCAGAGTGACTTCCTGGTGGGAATTTTCTTTAACCGATCATGGCCCTCTTGCTTTCCTGATTCACCCTTCGATAGCAATGTTTCATATGTTGTGAAACATTGAATAGGCAAGCATTTTGCAATTCAATCGTCAGCGTTGTTGAAGCTGGCGGAGCAGCCTAAGCTTTTGAAAATTTCCATCGCTTTTGCAGTCTGGACTCCACTGCTTCAACGTTGTTACCGTTACCTACCACCACACATCAACCCTCAACAACGAAAATGTCGATGCCACCCTCTATGTCGCCTTCAACACTGTCGCCCACATCACGGGCTGTATGGGATGGAACGAATGCACGGAACGTAAACGCTTCCGAAAACATTCTCCAAGATATTCCCGAACTCGCACTTATTCTCGCAAACGTTCCCCAAGATGTCCCAGAGGATGGATTTTATCTCGGGCCTATTCCTGAACATCCGAGCACTTTCACCCCTGAGCATCCGGGCACTGATAGTGATGCAGGCAGCGATGACGATGAAAGCAATCATGAGTTTAGTGGCGCTCCGGCAATCGAGGACGATGTATCCGACATGTACGCCCCGACAATATCTTCTGAGCTGCCTAGCCACTATCGCGGTGTACTTGAGATGTCCGATCAAGGGCAGGGAGTCTTCTCACAATTTACCTTCTCAAGAGCACAGCCCACTATAACTCTGGAGCAAATGACTTTGATCAAGAAGGTCGGCGCCTACGAAACTATTCAAGCTTTGCAGAACTCAGAAGAACCTCAGGTAAGACCGCCCAATGCTCTTTTCAATGGCTGAGATCGGCAATGTTACTTTGCGGAATCAAATCCACAACACATATCTCAGTTTGTATTTTAGTGGCTAAATTTCATACCCTGCAGAGAGAACCGCTTGTCACCTGCTCCATCTGCTCTTCGCCCTACCACACCGAATTCGAATATGGCGTTACTGAATACCCTTTCATGACAGCCTGTGGCCACATCCTCGGTGCAGCATGCTTGAAGAAGTGGCTGGAGCAAAATCCGAGCTGCCCCGTATGTCGATTCAACCTCAAGTTCAAGTGCGGTCACACCATCAAGGGCCAGAAGGCCTTCACGCCGGACACCCCGAAGCCCATCTCCCCTGAGGATGTCCCTAAGGAGTGCCAAGCATGCAAACTAAGTCAGATCGGTCAGTACTGGAAGGCGAAGATTCAAGATTATGAGGAACTTGCCGCAGAGTAAGTCATCCAGATTCTCCTTGCCTCCGTGGGAGAGACAAATGGCTAGTTGTCACTTGGGATATCGTATTGATCCGAAAACAAGACCATAAAAAGTCCCATGTCCAGTGAGCCATTTACATGGTCTTATTTTCATGTTAATACGGTACCCCGGCCATCATAGCTCTTCTTCCAGACGTCACATCGAATTCCTTTCCGCAGGAAGCTAATTGAGTCACCACCTAGGTTTGACGCGGTGGCCAAAACTGCCAATCGCCAACATCTGAGGCTCTTTGTTGAGTCTAGTCGAGACGACGAAGAAGCTGCGAGCATGAACGCTGATCCCCGACAAGCTGGCAAGCTTGAGGGTGAGTTGACCGTTTTGAGTGCTGTGCGTGAAAAGTCTATCACAGATCAGCTTGATGCCGTCGAAAAGGCTAAGCAAGCCAAGGTCGATTGGACGGCTGATATTGCAAGAATTGAGGAAAGGGTCAAGGGCACTTGGGCTGCTTCACTCTGATGATGTATTGTAGCTTGTGGATCTACAAAATTTTGTGGTTGAAGGGGGCTCGGAGTAGGTGATGCTCAGTTTAGTCCTACATGTCACTTCTCCCAGCTTAGGATAAATGAGAAAGGTGTTTCGAGACAAGGTGAGAAGCGCCATGCTTTGGTCTTCATATCAGTGCTTTTTCACAATCACGTTGAAAAATTGAGGTAGTGGCTACTTTCACGGTCTGACTAGAAGTTTGAGAAAGTAAAGTCGAGGTAAGCTACCAGGAGTACAACTATAACTAGCATCTAGCTCTACTTACAGTATACCGCTCACCCGTTTTCCAAGCCCAGCTTACGCAGATGCAAGAGTCAGATGCCGCCACTTCTCATCCGACTCCGCAATAGTCTTCGCCGCCTCGGCAGCATAGCCCGGAGCCTCAGGCCCAATCAACAACCTCAGCGGCGGTTCTTCCTCCCCCGTGAGCCTCAACACAATATCCGCAATCTTCTCCGGAAGCGACGGAAACCCGCTAGCATGTTTCCTGAGCATGTCCGCCGTCGCACCAACCGTCTGCTGGTACGGCTCGCTAATCGGCGGAGTTTTCATCGAGGACCCGGCCCAATCCGTCCTAATTCCTCCTGGCTCCAGAACCGTCACTTTTATGCCGAGAGGAGCTACTTCTTTGGCGAGGACAGTGGAGAAGCCTCCGATGGCCCATCTGGCGGATTGGTATGCAGAGAAGCCCGGGGTGCCGACGCGGCCGCCCAGCGAGGAAACTTGGAAGATATGACCTGAGCCCTGCTCTCTCATGATGGGAAGCACGGCTTTGGTCACATATACGACGCCCAGGAAGTTGGTGTTGATTTGCGCGCGGAAGGAGTCGATGGTGACATCTTCGACAGCGGCCGTTTCGGCATAGCCTGCGTTGTTGACGACGATGTCGATGCGGCCGAATTTCTCGTGGCCTGCTTTGACGGCTGCGAGGACAGCGTTGTTGTCGGAGACGTCTAGGGCGAGGGGAAGGACTTTGTCGGCGCCGTGTTTGGAGACGAGGGTGCTGAGTTGGGAGGGGTTGCGGGCTGTGGCGATGACGGAGGCTCCTGAGTTGAGAGCTGCTTCTGCTATGCAAAGACCGAGACCTCGGGACGTGCCGGTGATGAACCACACTTGGGACATTTTGAGAAAGTTTGAAGGATATCAATGTGGGAGGTCGTAGTGAGAGAAAAGTCTCGAAAAGACTCGAGTATTGCTGTGTACGGGGGATGACGTTTGAGAAAGACAGAGGCAATATGTATACTTTTTGCACTTGCAAATTAGAAGCAACAGTACACAACCCACATTTTGGTTGCGATTGCAAAGGTGGTTGGAAATTTTTGTGGATTTCAGAAAATATGGATGGCTCGCGGAGATACGAGGAGTTGGCGGGTTGTCGCCCGCAAAGACTATGTATGGTAAGGCCCCGGTGATAATGTACAGGTGCGGCCGCTATGGGGTGCGCTAGCGGCCTCACAGCGTTGTGTACTGTAGCTTGGCGCGGCCGCATGGCATGGTTTGTGATTCGAATTCATCAAGCCACAAACTGAGATATGTCAGGTAAGAGTATCTCCGTAAGCATGTCCATATCTCTTCTAAACGTCTCCTAAGTGGGAAAGAAGACTTACCCCACTCAGTATTGAAATACCACCACTATCGACTATCGACGTACCGGCTCCGCTACTCTACACAGTTATCCCTATGCAGTCTCGAACAACGCGAAGATCTTTCAATGATTGAAGCTCAGGTTCTCTACACCTTCGGCACATACTCGTATATCTCAACGGAAGGCGTGGAACGCAGATACCGCATTTGACTTTTGCAGTGGCACTGGCGGAGCCTCAGGGTCTTGAAAACAATGATATCAAGGGCCCTCTTGTGTGTCCCTATTCCTCAAACTGAAAAAGGCTTTTTCACCCGCGGCTATACCGACTGAGACTAGGTTTCCTGCCAGTTTTCCTTTGACGACGAGTTCTTCGATATATATTCGCCGAAAGCTAAGGAGGTGTCTTGTGAAGTAAATGGTTTATCTCGGATGGGTGATGGCATGGGTGATTGAGAGGAAGACATGTCGGAAGTCGTGCGAGAGATAGCTGTGGTGTGTGAAGTCTTGGGTGATTTTGTCGACTTCGTAGGAAGTACTTAGTACTACGCTCGGCTTTCACGTGCTTGCTCAATAATCACGCAACACCTCCGACCTCCCGCGACGCCATGCAATGCAATGCAAGTCACTCAAAGTAAGACTGTCTGGCCTATTAAGTTTGCTGTATCTAAGTGCCGAGATGTTTCTGTGGAGGATCAATGTACCGCATATATTTCTATATTCTGCTATAAGCAATGCCAAGAATCTGTGCCACCCCTGTTTTCCTCACCAAAAACCCCCCCCGGGAACCGAGGCTTCGCCGTTGTGCTGAAAACTGCGAGCTCGCTAAGACGCACGGATACTTGACCATTGCTTATAGCTGACTTTCTGCGGTACCTAGGTAAGTACTTCGTACATAGCATATGGCTGATCACGTGGAGCAAGTTTCTCGCATAGAATCTCCAACCACCGCTCCATGATACAACTTCTGAAGCCTGTCAACACACTACAGAACCTGAATCATGATCAACATGAACCGCCACTGCGCCTCATTCCCCCTGATCGACCTTGGAGGCTTGGAGTCTGGAGATAATAATCTTACAGACTGCAGTAAGGCTAAAACACGGTAAAAGCCCAAAACAGCGATGGCTTGCGACTTTGTCCTGAGACACCTACACCTCCGACAAGCACCGCCAAGCCCCGCGATCAACACGCAAAGTCAATCGACACAGGGGACTCCCTGGACCATCGTGCAGATTTGCATGGTAATACTCCGTACTGTACTGTACTGTATCGCATGCTCTGCCGATGTTTCTGGCCAAAGAATGGCCACTGCCGCAATAGCAATGGCAATGGCGCAAACGCAACGGGGGTAGGCGCCCTGGTCTGGTGCCGAGCGGCAACGGATCGATGTGGAGGTGCAGGTGCAGGTGCAGGTGCAGATGTTGGCAAGGCTTGTCTCGCATCTGCCCTGTCATTCTTATTTCTTTCGTTCGCCAGGAACTTTTACGTCCCGGGCGGCGGTAGATCTAGAGTTATCTACCCTTTTTGTGCTCATTTTGGCTTGGAGCCGCACTCCCTCGGTCAAGATGCGGCGTCTAGCGATGCTGGCCCATTTGGCCACGACCACCACCACCACGACCACCACCACCACCAACACCGAACACCTTGTCGCAGGAGCCCTCGTGTCCGCCTCTGTGAACATATGCCGCTCAAGATACTCAAAACTGTGTTAATGCACAGCCGTCTGTCTCGACTTGCTTCCTTTTCTCTTGGCAGTCTCTTATGTTTTTGTTTGCGGAAGCTCGCACAGACCAATAGACCGTGAGGTGTTTGGCACTACGGAGCACGCTTCGTCAAACCGCAGCGTGAGGCTCCCGATAGGTTGCTCTGGTGCAAACGTACCCAGTTTCAATCTCCGGACTGGGGAGTTGATTTGATAGATCGTCTGCAGGCAGCATGGCAATCCATGATTGACCAGGCCTCTCCACACGCCGTTTCGATCGACCTTAGGGCATCGGGTCCGCTTTCTCCTTGATGTGAATTTGCTATAGCATTTCGTTTCTATAAACTTTCGTCCAAGCTCAGCCTATTGACTCTCGCATCGTCTGTCTGACAACGGACTACCTTGCTTGAATCCGTCTCGAAAGCTAGCCTGGGCTGTCAACCGACCTCACCTTCAGTCAAAGACCCGACTCAGACCTTCGACACTTACTACATTTCGCCTCAGCGCATAAGCTGTGCCCCCGAGATGGAACCCCATGGTCTTCTTGGCACCGACTCCTGGTCTACTCGGGCAGCATTCCCGTTGTCGAGGTGAGGCGCATCGAAACTTTGCGAGCTTTCTATGGGGGGCAGAAAAGTATTAAAGGTTCTGAAATCCCTTCTCTTTCCTAATCATCAGCGATCAACAGTTCTCTTCTACTTTCTACTCTACAATCATCTTCTCAATTCTTCAGCTGCTTACGATTGATTCGTAACCACTTACAGTCTTTAATAAATCATCAATTTTTAGTATCCTTCCCAACCCCAACCAACCTTCAACATGTTCAGCAAAGTCCTCCTCATTGCTCTCGCAGCCTCCCCTCTCGTTGCCGCCCATGGCAAGATCGCAGTCATGGTGAGTACAATGTCCAGGCTATCCCGCTATTCAAAGCTAATTGATCTTCCAGACTGGTGATGCTGGTGGAAACACTACTGGTCTCGGTATCCAGGGTGGTGTTGTCCCAGGCCCAGGTACCAACAAGGTCACTGAGGTTGACACCACTGTCTTCAACTCCAAGCAAGCCGCCACTGATGGTCTCGGAAAGACCAAGGCTGGTCCCAACACCATGGCTGACATGACCTCTGTCATGGCTCAGTCCGGCTCCACCCTTCCCCAAGTTTCCGCGGCGGGAGGAACCCTCTCGGGAACCCTCCACATCGTCACCACTGACGGTGCTGGACCATACACCGCCATCATGGACCCAACCGGAACTGGTGCTTTCTCTCAGGGCACTGAGGCCACTGTCACCACTCAAGTTCCAGGCACCAAGGGTAACATTGCTGCACCCAAGCAACGCCGCTTCGTACCCCGCATGCTGGTCAAGATGGGCATCATGAAGCGCGCATCCAACGTCAACGAGGACTACCCCATTGCCATGACCATCCCAGCCGGCACAACTTGCACTGGTACAGTCGCCGGTCAATCCAACGTCTGCGCCATGAAGATCGCCAACCCATCGGCGCCGGACCATTCGGTGGTGTCGTTATGTTCCAGATGGCTGGCTCCGACGCAGCAAACACCACTGCCGCTGCCCCCGCTGCTCCCGCCAAGGCCGCTGCTTCTGCTGCTCCCGCCAAGGGAGCAAAGGCCGCTAAGGCCGCTAAGGGCGCTCGTGCCGTCGAGTTCAGCGCATAGATCATTTGTCTCGACAAATGGAAACAGCTTTGGTGCTCTCCAGATGGAACTTGTACATATCTTGGGTGAAAATTGGACACTGTAGTAAAATAAAAGGAGCCCGCTCTTGGTTCCTTTTGGTTAGTGGTTGAGTTGGATCTCCTTACAGCATAGATACGAAATTCATTCCTTTATTTCTACAACATCAGGTTTCAGTGACTGCCTCTAGAACAATGACTTTCTTACTTTTTGCAACCTGTGGATAACTAATCTCGCTAAGCTTTCAACATTCTCATGAGATCAACTTGGAAACGAGAAAAGCGAAGTCTTTTGGGATGAATCGGAATCGCTTGCCCTTGATCTGAGTTGGAAGGAACAGGACAACAGAAATTTGGGGACTTCGGCGCCGGCCGTGTAGGTTTCGCGGCTCACTGCATATTGACGTCTAAGCCTACGATGCCTTTTCCTGTGCCAAAGTGATCATCAGCCGCCCCTTGGGGCTCGGTCAACGTCATGTGATGCAGAAGAGTTACTTGAACAACAAGGGAATAGCTAAGATTTTGCGGAGGAAGATGGCTTAAGATATCAGCCGTGATCTTGTCTTTTTTTTAGGTATCACATACTATGAAGGCTTTAGTCACTTCTTTGCCCTTTGAAATGCGCCACGTGACTACTCAGAATGTCGCTTCCCGATTAAGGGGCTGCGAAATGCAAAATGCAAAATCGGAAATTTTCCCGCAACTCCACAACAATTCGAAACAACCTATGCTCTTTTGCTTCGCCAGCCCACACCAGACCAAATATTAATCACCGCCACTTAAGTGGTCGGGACACAATATATTTACGACCCACGCACTGCCCTGCCCACGAATGCTGTGATCTCCAGTTTCTTGGCCACCCAAAATGTGCTTTCCAAGCCATCAATTGAAACGGCTAGCCAGAAACAAATCTTAACCACGTCGAATCAGATCGCGCCTTCCATCTTGACATCCCTACCTCCGATCTCCCAAGTGCTTTACCCCGCTGAAGATCCGCAATAGATTGACCGCCTGGACCGATGGAACGAAACAAATTTCAAAAAGATGAACTTCTCGAAGGCAAAGTCCCGAATTGATTGAAGATTGAAGTCATCGTCACAATGTGCTCGCCGGCGTTCAGCCACTCGCTGACTTCTAGATGCTGGGGTGGTGCGTGCTGCCACATGCGAGGAAGTTTATAAGGTAGGTCATCGCCGTCCTGTCTTGCTTGGCCTTTTGTCTGCATCGCGAGATTCTTCTTCCATTCTTTCTGATAGACTTTCGTTCTCTCAGACGCACTTTGTGTCCCACAGCCTTGACGGCACATACTTTCACTCCTTTCCCATAAGTCAAGTACTGCGCAAAGTTGTGTACATACTTCCATTTCTGACAGCATTACTTTACTGCCACATTTTTTACCCCGCACACTTTATCAACATGCGTTCTTTTATAAGTTCTATGGGCCTTCGCCGCCGGGGTCTATGCTCAGTCCACCGCCTACACTGATGCAAACACCGGCATCACATTTCAGCAATTCGAAACTACCGCCGGCGTGAGCTGGGGGATGGCCGTCCCAGATACTGTAGGAACAGACTTTATCGGACAGATGGTAGGTGTATTTTGCAAAATTTCGGGGGAAAGTTGCTAAGAATTTGCGCAGGTATACCCAATCAACAGCTCAGGCTACGCAGGTATTTCCTTGGGATCTTTGATGGTGAGAAGTGTGCTTGTCGCGGCATGGCCAAACGAAGGTTCGGTCGTCGCTTCATTCCGAGAAACCAGGTAAGTCGAAGTCATCCCACTGAGAGCTTTGTCTGACTTATGGAGTGGCTACACAAATCCTGCTGTCTACACAGCAGCTGGTCTCTCAATGACCCCCATCTCAAATGGAACTTTCGTCAACTCAACTCACTTGTCGTATACATTTCTGTGTAGTGGATGTATCGGGCTCAATACATCGTTTGACGCCACTGCCACCGAAATCACACTCGGATGGGCTTTGGGAACTGACGCTGTTACTACCCCCGCATCCGCTTCGGCCGCAGGTTTTACCTACCACGACGGAGGCTTCGGAAACTTCGGCCTCACTCTGTCCAGCGCAACCTCCGCCGACTACTCCACTTGGGCGGCCATAGCTAGTAACAAAACATCCGGAGGATCGGACGCGGGATCGGGCTCGGACTCAACTTGTACTTCATCGGCTACTAACGTGACTACCGCTGTATCTAACTCCACTTACGACTACATCGTTGCTGGCGCTGGACCCGCGGAATCATCGTCGCGCAGCGTCTTGCAGAGAGCGGAAAATCCGTTATTCTGATTGAGCGAGGACAGGAATCCACATACGCCTCTGGCGGTCGAAGTACCGTGAGCTGGAATGACACAGTCACGCAGTACGATGTGCCATCTATGTCTTACTATCTCACCACTGCTTCCGACACCAGCGAGTACTGCACAGATGTTGCTTCAATGGCGGGGTGTATTTTGGGCGGAGACACTATGGTCAATGCTTTGATGTTCGTGCGTCCGCAGGAAGCCGACTTCAATGACGAGTGGCCTGCGGGATGGCAGTTCGCGGATGTGAGCGCTGCGGCGGATAGGCTGTATGAGCGTAACCCAGGTACTACGCTCCCTTCCGAGGATGGCCAACATTATGACCAAGCCGTAAGTACTTTTTTTCACTCAAAGATAGAGTGCTAATGGTATTAGGCTTGGAACGTTCTGTCCTCTTTCTTCAATTCTGTTGGATATAAACAAGTTGATGCTATTCAATCGCCCAATGAGAAGACCAAAGTATTCTCTTACCCACCATGGGATATTCGAGATGGAAAACGTGGTGGACCAGTCAGCTCATACTACCCACTCGCCGCTGCGATGTCGAACTTCAAGCTGTCCTTGAACACGAAGGTTATCCGTGCAGTTCGCAGCGGTTCAACCGTCTCGGGTGTTGAGGTTGAAGACTCCATGGGTGCCAGACATATCATCAACGTCAACGCTAGAGGAAAGGTCATTCTCGCATCCGGAGCCATGTCTTCTCCCCGAATCCTCTTCAACAGCGGCATCGGCCCCACCGACCAAATCATCACCGTCAAAAACGGCTGCACAGGCGTAACTCTCCCCGTTGAATCCGACTGGATCAACCTCCCCGTCGGCCAGAACCTCCGTGACCAC
>QGMK01000344.1:0-27654 GCA_007825345.1 Lachnellula suecica
GTTGTTTGCGGGGATATGACATGGATGTATGGAAGAGCGTCTTTTTGCGAGTGGTTTGTCATCATTAATTCGGTTGCTGTCAAGCGTCTTCTACTGTCACTTGGTTCATTGACTGCTGGCATGACTGAATATTTGGGTAGAGTAAAAAACCGCATGAGGGGACTTTTAGTATGACCTGATCGGAGAATCTCAAAAATCAATCCACTGCCAGGAGATTCCATGAGCGCCTTTTCCAGCGTGTATTTATCTTCCTGGGTAATTTCGGAAGTTCGTTCTGGTGCTTTATATGCCATTAACATTGCAGGTTTTAGGAGGTGAGCACGTGCACCACTCAGAGACTACCCTTCACTTAGCCAAAAGCCTATATATATTCTGTGAGAGGTTGAAGGCAGTCCATGCAAGATCTAGCGCAGTTTGAAGAAAGATCTAATGTGTTCGTGTGCGCACTTTGACATTTTAAAACTTTAGAGTCATCGATTGTACGCGCTCGGGATTCTTTTCCCAGCAAGATCTATCACGTTGCACGGATAAGACACAGCTGCGGGTCCCAAGCTGCTGTCAAGGAATAAGTTGCTGTCATTTTCATTTCCTCTTTTCCCAAGTATAGTATGCTCAAATCTACGCTAATTTCAGTAGCTGAGCTCTGTGTCAAGTTTTCCATGGCAAAAACTCACTCCAAGGTACGTTTAGACCCTCCACTGTGGCTCCACAGAAAATGGTTCTGACAACACCTGATCGCACCACCTCATAATCTTGCTCCTAATATTTCACTGAGTTATTTCATAGAATTTGGTACTGAGGCGTAGACTAGTAAGATTGGAAGGAACCCTCGCTGGTAACTTTCCAACGTAGCCAGGGGAGTTACAAATAGCAAGCATTTGCAATGATCTTTTCTAGTAACGAGTACTCATTGGTCACAATCTTCAACTCGCTAGAAGCTAATAGCGGGTTAGAGTAGGCCGGTCCGTGGTTTGATGGTTGGTTTGGTCTTGGGTGAGGCGGTTGCTGTAAGCTGCTATCAAATGCTGTTTGGAGGAAGCAAAGGTGTATTTGCTGTCAATTTTTCCGTTGCAGTCACTCCAAGCCCAAAAACAAATCCAGATTCCACATTAATAGAGCATAGCAGTGCGAAACCCCATCCTCGAAAAGCGATTCGCGTTTGAGAATCGTGAGCCTCTGTCCAAGCTTGTCCTTGAACTTGTTTTTTTCTTCGCCCGTGTCTCTGCTGGGAAATCCCTTCCATCTCTTTGCGTTGTATATATATGTACTTTCCAGAATGACGTCTCTAGCTCTGAAGGCGGGGTTAGGTGGTGCACCTTGGTGTGAAAAGTGTGCTGAGGAGAGATATCTGCTTAGACTGCGCAACGGGGACCCGCGGTTCGCGGTTCCCCGCGGGGCAGTTCTTAAATAATTTTGAATAGGGCGGTTTTTTAATAATTAGGACCTGTACGGGCCGGGGCGGTCATTTTTTAGGACTTGCAAGACCCGCCAAGAGAACCGTTGGACCCGGCACGTGATTTGAATATGTAGTACGTGATTAAAACGTGATTTAAATGCCTAGCATGTGATTACAAAAAGTTTAATATAAGAGTTTAAAACTTATAAAGCTTATTAGTTCTATAGAAATCTTTTAATAAGTCTAATTTTAATTAATAAATATAAGTAAAATACTTTTGAAAAGTTAGCATATAATTAAAAAAGCCGAGCTAAGCCTAATTTGTCACGAAATTTTGAAACCACCTAGTTGGCACGTGCTTTGCGGTTATTTTTAGGCCTGTTGGGGCGGTTCCAAACCTGTACGGGTCGGATCCGCTAATATAAAGATACCCGCCCCGTTCACGGGTCCCCGTGGGGCGGTCCGCTGAGCCTCGGAACCGCGGAACGGGGAACCGTTGCGCAGTCTATATCTGCTATTGTTCTGGATGTGATGGACCTCCAGGACGATACAGAATCGGGCGATGAACTTCCAAAGCCTCTATTCCAGCCGCGTGAAGAAGTCTTAGAGAAGCGGGCGTTTGATTGATGTGAACGTATATTTTAGCAGCGAGGCCGCCAAACTCAACTACCCGGGTTCTATGCTTTTTTATAATTTGTTGTTATTTAAACTGATGCCGTCAACCCTATTTTTGCTATCACTTCTTGTGTTCTGGTGTGTACCACCCAGCAACTGAAAGCCCGCTTATGTAAAGTAAGACTGCGCGGCATTGCTCAGCGTACAGACTAGTAAAGCTCTGAACCTTATAACACCTTTCTGGTTTTTTTAATTCACCTTGCCAATTTGAAAGTGTTAGGAATTTGCCACAAGCAGTGGAACATTCTTAATATACCAAAAAGGTCCACTCGCTTTGATTTTGTAATATCGTTTGGGCAAGGTCAAAGGGAAAGGGTACGCTGAGCAATGCCTTGTGCTTTTGCTGTTTCTGACTTGACGGATTTTGTTATTAGGTGGAGATTTGTGCTCAGTATAATCCTGCTAGACTGTATTGTGATTGTAAAAGCGGGGTATAACCTGCTTGAAAAACTTCGTGGAATTCGAAGAGCGGTTATTAAATAGTGGCTTTCGTGTTGGGGATCTCGACGGGACTTTGTGACATCAACAGAAAAGAGCACAAGGTCAGGCCAGTTGCAGCGCATTATATCTGATACCTGCATACAATTTAATATTCTTAAAGATAAATCGATTAACATTTACAATGTTTGGAACATTCAAGCCGGTATCTCTCGCTACCGATGACCCGCAACCCAGTGGTCTACTGCTTCAACTTACTATACCAGTATGTTTTTAGGCAAGGGGGCCATTAGGATGGATTAACACTTTGGTATAACCATCCTGTCTTTTGTCAAATTTGACGTAGGCACCGGGAGCCTCGTCGATACCAATCTCGTGCGAGACAACAAATGAAGGCTTAGCGCGGCCAGAGATGATCATGTCTCTTAGGTAACGGTTGTATGACTTGACATTGCATTGGCCGGTTCCAATCGTCAAACCCTGTTTCAGTCACTTGTCAGCACAGCACAGGGAACACCAGGAGTGCGAAGCAAATAAAACTTACCTTTTCAAACAATTTTCCAAAACTGATCAATAACTTTCCTTGCCCACTGTTGCTATCAGGCGCGCCTGGATCGCTCGGGACATACAACCCGGGAACGCCGATGCCTCCTGTTGGTCTCGTCACCATGATGCAGTTCTCCAACACCACACTTGGAGCCTCTTTCTTCCCATCCTGGGCCGAAGCTTGGTAGCCGACCGCATCGACACTCCTATCGACCATTCCGCCATTTTTCTCGATAATGTACTCCACCGCATCCACCTTCGAAAAGTTCACGCCTATACAGCCGATTTTTTCAGCAGCTGCCAAACGCTCTGGCACACTATCCACAACATAAACTTGACTTGCTCCTCTCAAGACAGCAGAGTATGCCGCCATGAGCCCTACTGGACCGGCGCCGAAGACAGCAATGCTCTCTCCCGGCTGAAAACCGGAGAGTACGACCCCATGCCAGCCGGTGGGGAAAATATCAGCAAGGAGGATAAAATCACTTTCATGTTCTTTGCCAGCTGGAAGCGGAAGACAGTTGAAATCTGCGTAAGGAACGCGAAGGAATTGCGCTTGACCTCCCTGATATGGGCCCATAGCTACATATCCGTAGGCACCTCCAGCAAAGCCACTATCAAATCATTAGCTTTGAGAAGAGCATGATTAAGGAAAACATACGGGTTGACTCCCGTGCAAAATGCAGTTCTCCCCTCCTCGCAATTCCTACATCTCCCGTCCGCAACATTGAACGGCATAACAACTCGATCCCCCTTCTTGAGCAAACTCACCCCTGAGCCAGTCTCGATCACCACGCCCATATTCTCATGACCTGTCCCGCCCCGAGTCAGTAGTTCGCGAGTCAGGGATGGGAGACTTACCGAAACAAAGACCACCCTGAGCCGCTGTTCGCCCTTGGTACATATGTAAGTCACTTCCGCAAATCGCCGCCGTCGTTACTTTAATCAATGCATCGTCCGGGTGTTCGAGCTTCGGGAGCGGACGATCTTCGATGGATACCTTGAAGGGTTCTGTTGTAACGGTATCAGTATTAGCTTTCTCGTTTCCTCGTGGAGAGGTGGGCCAATGGAAATCTACCTTGGTACACTACTGCTTTCATAGTCTGAGTTTGCGACATCTTGATGGATATTATTATCTTCAGATTTTGCTTTTACCAAATACAGTTTATTTTCAAGAGGGAATACAAAAGAAAGGAGTAAACAAAATTCGAGGGGGTAACAAGTGTACTGGGTCCGATGAGCTCACTGCCCCGCAATGCGGGGTTATTCCCAAGGGCGGGGAAGCTCCACTCTATTGGCTGACAACGCGTCCACCTCGGACTGTTATAGAAGCTGCTCACGGACAAAGACCCGATAAATACTGAAGACCCGGTACACTCAAGTTCAAAATCATTGTCTCCCGGTACCCCTTTTCGTATATGGCTATTGGCCAAAGCACTCTGACTTTTGAGAATTTATCGGCTTACTATTCGCCCCTACATCAATATCGACTCTCATGGATTCCCAATAATTTATATTTCGGAGTGGATCCTGTTTTAGGAAAATGAGACGAATCGACTGAGGGGTCCAGATAGTAAACATTTAAAGCTGGCCACTGAGGAGACGCGTACGCAAACAAATCTTGCTATACTAAATCTTCTCCGAAAGCACGAGCCTCGAAATCTAAATCAACTCCGTCCCACAACATGATGACTGAGTTACTGCCAAAGAATTGTTATGTGCATTACTAACGATATTCTGGCAGGTTACGAAATTCTAACATGGCGGAGCAGCGGAAGGAAGTGGGTTCATAGAAGCCGATGTCACTAGCCAACGCCGAAATACCTAGGAGGCACTTAGTATAACACTAAGAAAAGCCATAAGGCCCCCCTCTTTCTTTCATCATCATTCATAACCTCAATTCAATTGAACCTTTACCCAATTTTCCAGAAATTTACAAGAGAACAAACAGCCAAAATGTCTGAAGTCCATGTCTGTGCCATCCTCACGCCTGCTGCAGGCAAGGAATCTCGCGTACGTATCTTTGCTTCGCTCCGACAACTAGAATGAAATGCTAAACATATGCCGGGTAGTTGCGAGAGATGCTCTCTGACCTTACGGTAAAAGTGAAGCAGCATGAGAGCGATGTCGTATGTTGCTTAGATCCTCTGATACCATCCATCACTGACAAAGTGTGTAGCCCAAGTACCAGCTCTTCGAGCAATACGATAGCAAGACCGGAACGAATGTCTTTGTGGTTGAGGAGATATGTACGTCTGTTTCCACTTCTGAGGTATCCTGACTTGGAGGCAAGTGGAAGAGACTAACGGTGTGGAATAGACAAGAACCAGGCAGCGCTTGACGCCCACTTCAAGACGGAGTATTTCCAAGAGCTGGGAAAGGCTATTCCTGCCGAGGAACTGTTGGCTGCTCCTTTGAATATCATGACTATCAAGCCTATTGCTGGTTTCGCTTCTCGCTAAAGAGACAGAAGAGAAGAATGGAAATGACAGCACGAGAATTGTGGGTGGTTGATTAATTGTCCTGTATGGGTATTCTAATTCCTAACTTAATATGATGCAGTGCTATGTATAATGCGTAAAAAATGATGACGCCAGTGATGCCGCTAAGTATCCAAAAGATCTTTAAGTGAAAGATGCGACACTTTATGTACACGTGATCGTCATCTTCGACGCAATTGCGAATGTCTTTCACGAAACATGAAACCTCTCAGCAGACAGCGAATTGTGGCGAGATTCGAGGGAAAAGGGGGGATATTGCATCCATCTGCATCATCCCGTCATTGCCCCACCGGGATTCCCACCCTGCCTAACCTTGTTCTTTCCCCAATGCATTCTCATCCCCTTTAGTAGAACATAAGCCAGTAATCTATAAACCACCGTGCAGATCCCCAGCGCCAGTATGTTCATCCCGGGATTTGTATTAAGCGCATAAAGATCCAACACCTGCTCCCCCGTTGTGATCGGACATGTGCCGTCAGGTAATAATTGAGCCGCCGTGCAGTGGAAGGTGATATTTTGGAGGGAGTAAGGAGCCAGGCTACGCAGTGAATAACGTAATGGCGAGAGATAATTCATATCTTGAAGGAAGGCCGGCATGTTGATGGCGAGGACGCCGGCCATGATTTGTGCCATGGAGAGGATGACTGAGGTGAGGTTGACGGCGAAACCGGTGTGGGCGAAGAGTGTGTTAAACTGTTCATTATCAGCATGAGATATTAAGATTGTGTTCAAGGAGAGGGACAAACCATAATACCGACGCTTTCACCGCAAGAAACAATGCAGAAGCAGTTGAAGAAACATGCGAAGAACATCTGCGCAGTTCGCGGAAGGCCGGCTCCCAGATCAATAAGAATGGCGAAGAGAAGCGAAGTGACGATTTCAAATGGCACTTCGAGAGTTATGTATTGTGCCAAGAATGCCTCCACGCCGTATGTTCCGTCATCGTTCTCTCTGTAGAAAACTTCTTTTTCGTCAGGATATACAGCGACGTTTTGCAACATGCCCACAAAGTAGATTGCGCAGAACTCTTGGATGAATCCAAGACGGGTTTGTACGGAGTAATAATCATATTTGAGTGGAGCAAAGAACAGCGTAAGGATAATGCCTAGCCCTAGGACTTGCATGATGCGTGCAGTGAGCAAGGGAGGCTGGCGGCGGAAGTTGATGAACGCTCGGCGGACCAAGATAGGATAGGCAGAGAAGAACGAGGTTGGTTTGCGGACGAGAGCACCGAGCTCAGCAGGCGTAGAGATTCTAGTGGGATTGAAAGCTTCGTTGAAGTCACCACTTGACCAGGACGCGATCAAACTTCTAACTTTTGATCGAGTAGCTTGTTCGCGGGAAGCTTGTTGTAGGTCGATGGTAATAAGATCGAGAGCAAAATCTGCAGGGTTGGTGGTCGTGGGACATGGGAATCCCAAGCCGTCGAAATGGGGAAGCATGTCAACAGCATTACCGGCGTAGACAGGCGAGCCGCCACGAGCGAGTAGTAGAACAGTACCAAATTGTCTGAAAAGATCGGATCGGGATTGATGTATGGTGAGAATACAAGTTTTACCCTCACGGGACAAACCATGCAGAACTTCCATAATCGACGAAGCAGTAAAAGAATCTAAACCGCTCGTGGGCTCATCGAGAAGAAGGACACGAGGATCGGTCAGAATTTGAACCGCGATTGAAACTCGACGTTTCTCCCCGCCCGATATCCCCTTTATCAGATCAGATCCAACTAGGTTATCGGCACAGTCTTTCAGGCCCAGTTTCAAGAGAACTTCTTCTGCGCGTTCGTTTTTTTGTGCTGTTGTCATGAAAGACGGCAGTCGAAGGCCGGCTGAGAAACGAAGGGTTTCACGCACTGTAAGAGACGGAAGGAGTGCATCATCATCCTGACAGACATAAGAACATACTGAGCGTATGACAGAGTCCGATGGTACAGCTCCGTTGAATCTTATATCCCCGAATTGCTTGTATTGCGTCCCGACAGAATTGTGCAGGCGTAGAGCCATAGCGTTGAGTAGAGAGGTCTTGCCGCTTCCAGAGGGTCCCATAATAATGTTAAGCTGTCCGGGCTGAAAACGTGCTGTGACAGGATGCAAAATGGTCTTGGTCGGGAGCTTCTTTCCGAGAACAGTCCTCTTGTCCAAATCGAGAGCAAATTTGTCCAGCACAATGTCAACAGCCCTAGCCTCCTCCGCAGATCTAACGGTCATCTTTTCTTTTCCAGCAGAAAAGTCCGCATCTGTATTCCGTGCCTGAGCAATGCTCATCTCTACCTTCATGTATCTCAGTCCCAACCCAGCAAGGGTATAGAACATGACTACAAAAGCAACGAGAATGATGATGGGTCTCACAACCCAATCCCGCGGGAAGCTTAACGATTCCATAATGTAAGCGCCGGTGTACTGTGCACAGGCAGGATTTGACTCCCCGCTTGGAAGGGGACAATCATAGAACTGTCCGACGAACTCGTTTGCGCAAAAAGCCCCAAAGGCGTAAAACACATATGCCGTCCATTTCAACCACCTAACGTATACAGGTATTTGGTCTGCTTGGACGAAGAAGCCGCAAGCAACGCTCTGAATGGTGTAGCCCAGATTTGCGATCAGGGATGCACCAGGAAAATTGCGAATGGCAGCAACGCAGGTCATCGCGTAGGTGACAGCGATGTATTGGCAGATCAATACAATCGCAAAGAAGGTCAGAAACGTCGAAGCGTCAGCTCTGAACCCAGCCATCCAATAGAAGATGACTGAGAAGATCAAAGGCACTGGAAAATCTTCTGTGATGAGTCTTGCAACCCGCCTACTGAGTAGAAACGGGATGACATCCACTACATTCTCATTATGCTCGCGATCGAAGAGTTGAATGTCAATCGTGAGACGGTATGTCTCATATAACAGGATAAGGTAGCCTTGCAAAGCAGCCGCTGTGTACAGGGCTCCTTCACGACTCCGAATGCCAGATTGGTCTCGGCCTAAAGAGAAGAAAATCCAGCCTGTCATAACCCCCATTGCTACAGCTTCGATAAGTGCTCCAGTCATCCCCATTGGATCCCTCCAAGTAGTCTTTAAGGTACGATAGGTCAAGACACGAGTTTGGCGAATAAATGGGGACCGAGACTACGGACGAAAATAGGTTAGCTTGTTGTGTAAAGGTATCACAAGATGTGAGATATTTAAAGAAGCAAATGAAAAACGTCCTACCTTGGTGGTTGGTGCTTGCATGATTTCTGCCCCAGATGTCGGCTTTTCGATAGGTGAATTATAGACTTTGTCGCTTTCCGCCGCCCATGCATTCTTCAAGCGCTCAACACGCTCTGAAGAGACGGTCTCCAACTCCGGAGAGCGATTGTCCACAGCTGCAATGTCTATCACAAATTCGGCCGGGTTGACGAACGGTGGCAACTCCATCCCAATATTCTTGAACCAAGGGATGCAGTCCACTGCCTTTCCTGAAAAAACAGGGCTTCCCCTGGTGAGAATGACAAGGCCATCAAACATTCCCCAAATTTCGCTTCTGGGCTGGTGGATAGTCGTCACTATTGTGCGGGATTTTCTGGCAAGGCTTTTCAATGTCCTGATAAGTTGGAACGAGCTGGTAGCGTCAAGTCCAGTTGTTGGCTCGTCCAAGAAGAGAACACTGGGATTACTCAAAAGTTGAACTCCGATGCTCGTTCGCCTCTTTTCGCCGCCAGAGCAGCCTTTGTGTTGGTGATTTCCTATTCTTGTGTCCGCGCATTCTTTCAGCCCCAACTCCAATATGACCTCCTCCACAACCCTCCTTCTCTCTTCTTGTGTTGTTGGTGGCGGAAGCCGTAGATCGGCGGAATATTGAAGGGTTTCTCGGACTGTCAGAGTTGGCAGTAGGACATCTTGCTGCATGACATATGCACTACGGATGGTGTTCACGCCTTCCATGCCATTGAACGTCGTCCTTCCTGCAAAATCAAGCCGGCTACTGGTCATTCGCTCCGCCATCGTGTTTAGCATTGTTGTTTTTCCAGATCCGCTCCCTCCAATAATGGCCGTGAGGGTGCCTGCCGGCATAGAAGCAGATACTGAATGAAGAATCTGCTTCTTTTGGGCTTCGGGTTCCCCATCCTTTCTCCTTCGGAACCGCAGACCCTCCAACGAGAATATTGACGGCGATATATCCACATTGACTGCAAGTTCTTGTAGTTGCACGTCTACAGGTTCGACTTCGGAGAGGGATAGGTGATTGCTGGTCGCATTTGACTGCTGGTGGTTCAGGCTTTGTTCGCGGCGCGTTGGCTGGGAATTTAGGGAAGATGCCTCTTTCCCAGCGCCATCATTATCTCCAAGGCTTCCTGCCCCAGCCTCTATGTCCTTTTCCATCATATGCTAAGCTCTATTCCAAGCTCCTTTGCTCCAAAATTGTCCTTTCTTATGTTTATCGCGCAGCTTCGGGTGGCATCCGCATCGTGATTGTCCTGCACTGGCAGGAAGATGGCGGTCTAGCAGTAACGTAGGAGTATATACAGGAAAATGACTCAAAGAAGAATTGGATGGTGAATGGAAGAAAGTTCTATACTGTACACATGATGACATGTTGGAAAGTTGATGAATTAGGAAGGTATGAGGTGGACCCGCGTAGCCCGCCCGTGGGTCCTCCCGCAGCGCGACGTCGCCTTGGATAAAATGAAACGAATAATACTTCTGCTTGGACAGCTTGCCGCCTTCAGCATATCCTGGCTTCTTCATGGCTGGACAACCTCATTGTCTAGTTGCAGAGGGAAAAGGGGAGTATAATAGGGTTCGTTGTCCAGTAAACGGGAGGAACGCAAGGCCAAGATAAAGGTTGTGTGGGTGTCTCAACGTGTGGCTTTCAAGCTCGCTTCGAATGCCATGTCTGAGATGCCTGAGACGGGCCCAAATGCGCTGAAAAGGAGGGGAAGTGCATGCTGACGCTGCAGGTAAATCATCTACTAACTTCCTAGTTGCACAAAGTAAGAAGTCGCTTGTCTCTGTACCTCCGTTTCGTATGACCAGGGTATCACAAACATGTCATCAAGAGGATGATGCGAAGATACAACGCTGACCGAATATCAGGAGCTCAAGACCGGTAACAAATTTCATAGCGTTGCACTCGCACTCGCACTCGCACTCGCTCCGTCGATGAGGCTCGAGGGCATGGTGTATTTCAAATAGATTTGAAACATACTTCAAATCTCAACCTCGAAATCCCCACTCCGACATATCCCTGAAGCCCATGTTTACATGTGGCACAGGGCCCAGCCTCACGGTTCTGCAGATACTTCGTCCCAGGCGAAATAATTCCGCCAAGAAACCCCACAGCCGGGGGGTGACAACGGCTGTGAAAGCACCAAACCAAGCCCCTTGTTCGTGGCATTTCTTGGCGGAATTGTTTCGCCTGGGACGAAGTAATTGGCCTCTGGAGTCGGCTCACTGGCGGGAAAATCCAGAGAATGCTTGTCGCTGAGCCAGGGCCATGGTCCACAAGCACGGGACGATGGATATCCGAGCCAAGAACATCTGTCAAGTATCTCCGTATCAATTTGGCGCCATATCATTGGACTGCAATACGCAAGTACATGTTGGTTCACGGCGCGGTCAGTTGGATGGTTATTTACCAGAGTAGAAATCAACGACAGATGCGACGGCGCACCGGATTACCCGAATTGACCTTTCTGCGGTACGACAGTTGAACGTGGGGGTCATCAGCGAATGCAAGATGTTGATTGCAAGCTATCAACCTCATACTGGTTTGGGCGGTATGTGCTATGATGTGATACGATCTGAATTGAAGGCTATTAGCAAAATCGAGTCACTAAGCACAGTGATTTAGTCCTTTTGCTATATACAGTGAAATGTAGCATACGTGGCGGGGTCGAGTACCTAGGTATATGGAATGGTGTCCTTGAAAGGTATATTTCTGGTCAATCACCGTTGCCCCTGTTCAATGGAAAGTATCCACGATTCAGGCGTAGATCTTTGGAATATAATTCTATCATGTGAATCCCATACCCTCTCCATCCACGTGAGAAGTCTCAGCGGGATGGGAGGATGTGAGCAACATTATCAAAGTTGGGCTTTCAACCAATATTGTACGCAGGATCCAACCCCACCGATCTACAGTTTGAGTGAACTGGCTGCCAACCAGCTGGGTCGATAGGGATGATAGTGAGGATCCTATAAGCACCCATGAGTTCTTCAAACTGAGCTCCTAAGAATATACATCCCTCATTTTCAATCATTGCCCGGTTGATTAATCCTCAAAACCGAGATCAGTGCCCGAGTTGGGCACTAGAGATTGCTAAAGCAGTTCGAATTTATCGTCTTTACACGCAAAGTCAAATATCGAGTTTGTTTGGAAATAATTGCAGTGTAGTGGAGACACCTTCGTTTACAGACCATGATCTCCTCTGATGAGCTGCGACTGGGAAACAGCAGCAGACTTCTAGGTTGCTGTTTCCTTCGATACGAAACGAGTCCAATTCTCTCAGAATTTGATAATGATGTTGAATTCATAATTGCAAACGGAGTTTGGCGCGGTGATAGTTGATGACTTTTCGAGATTGGCTTGCATGCTGACGCTTGAGTTCAATATGATATGCGTTTGCGAGATGGACATACTACGAGCTCCATAGCGGTAATTTTGACATTAATAGAACAGGGGTGAGAACAAGGTAGTCTACCTTTGAAGGTTTTCTTGCTATCTTGTGTACTGTGTATCTACAAGTACTTTCCATGCCAGAAACTAGGCAGTTCATACCGGAATCCTTACAAGCTAGATTTAACGAGCCAATGTCGGGCATCGTTCAGCTCTCATTTCAGCTTCTGTTATTATAGACCTAGTCGATACCTTTTTACCTCAACAATTTGACATTTACTGGGGTTTTGGGGCGACTGTTATATTGACATGGCCTGTCTAGTATTGGAAGACGTTGAAAAGGCACAGACTAGGAAACGGTACCCTTTTGTCTAGCCTTTCCCTTTTTTAGTTAAGTCTGAATACTCCGCCGGTATATGTCGATCTTGATTCAAACGTTTATGCATGGGTCAATCATCTGCGTGGACACTGGGCATTTGACTTCCAGCATGCAGGTGAGACTTCCCGCTACGCGCGTCTCGGGCTCCACCAGCCTCTTCACTTAGTTGTCTTCTGGCCGGCAGAAAATACTCCCGTCACTTAAGATCTCTACCGCAGTAGACTACGGAGTTCAGTTGTCTCTAGCTAAATGTTTTGAGAACCTCCCCCCACCCCACCCCAAATACTTGAAGAAGTTAGGCACTCTGATGTATCTGCCGGAAAATATTCCGAAGGACAATATCACCCCACGGATTCACGATACTAAGATAAACTCGGGACAACTTTTATGGGAAGCTAGGAACGGAGGTACCTCAAGTAGCGCAAGATCTACATTTTTACAATACCCTTGAATTTTGATTCCTTAATTTTAGAGACTCTTTGATGCCATCATCCAGCAAGTCACACTCTATGCAGCTTTCATGCAAATTTCAGCATTTGGAAGGTAAATAATAGTAAATCGAGCTGCAGGTCGACCGGAATGCAACCGACGTGTAGTTCCCAGAATATCTATCAACGCATGTCCCCACTCTGCACGTCAATATAACAAAACTAAACACGGCACGGTACGAGCCAGAAAATAGGCTGAATGGGAGCTTCAACCTCCAAGGGAGGAAAGCGCAATATACTCTGCATTTGCATCACTGCAATAAATCCTTCAATCATCACAAATGACATGACGGAATACTTCTATTTCCAGTGCAGATGAAGGAGTTGCTACCCTGGCCGCATGCGACATCCAGGTGGTTTGTGGGCCCAGACCGTCATAAAAGCCCGAACCATACATGCACACGGAAAGGTCGCCTTAAACGCTCTTAGCACCGGATGATATGCATTTGAGGAGACGGCTCTCGGTTGCAACACCCTGTTCTGCGTTCTGCGTGGGATCGAGAAACAAATGCACCCCGCCCCCACGCGGCAATTTATCTCGGAACCATGAAATGAGGGGTCGGGAGCTACTGTAACGACAAGGGCCACCGCACCCCTGGGATTTACGTGAAACGAAGAACTTGCTTTGCTGTCCTCTGCACTTTTTGCATGGAGCTTGACGCGAAGGAGTTTAATTGTGAATTGGTGAATCAAGGCTGCATTGTCCAATCGGGCCAATGTGGGCGTCGACGTATTCAAATTCTAGATTGCTGAATCTTGTATTGACATGCTCCAGGTTACTGACCCGAGAGGATCTACGTAGTCGGTAGTCTCTCAGGGGAAACCCATCTACTATCCCCCCCCCTAAACGAACCCTATTCAGTGGACTTTTACACGTGTCGTGTGGGTAGTGATCAAGGGTGTCTAGCAAATAGGATTGTTCATTTCACGGCCTGCCGAGTCTCTAGAACCTTCTATACCCACGCTGCTGGGGATATACAGACCATTACTAGGGGTCTTCAACCAATAGATTCACAAGATCTAGGGATTGTGGGCCAGATCCACTGAATACGGTTCGTTTAGGGGGGGGGGATAGTATGAATCTGCTGCTGGGATAACTTCGGAGCCATTCTCCTCCTTTCGAGACGGGCAGGCCTCGCCCGGAGAAAGCGACAAAGCTAAGCTCTATACACCTTCGCACTATTACTTCGTCCCAGACTCCCAGGCGGAACAAACAGCACCTACAAGGGGGGTGGTGCCGGGGTTTAGCGAATGTGAGTGGCCATACAAATCCCCCTGTTGTCCAAGCCCCCTGCGAGTGCTGTTTGTTTCGCCTGGGACGAAGTATAGCAAAAAAGTATAAATGTCATAGTGGAGTGGCTAGGTCCCTTTTTTACCTTGGCATTGCTACGCTATAAAAGTGTGAAAAAAGCAGAAACTGACGCTGAGACTGAGACTGCAGGTTTCGCAGGTTTCATTCAGCTATTATATCTACTTTCTAAACGTCTTCGACTTCGAAGAAACCTTCTTCACCGCCTCTACCATTCAGCCTTATCAAGCCTTCTGGCCCGAAGCACACGCCACAGATCTAATCCACCAAAAGTTAAAACCCAACATGCTTTAAGGGTCCTGTAACGTCATGACTACCAAAGTTAAAACTGTTCCAAAGTGAACTTAAAAGCCCTTGCGTAATAAACATTCCGACGGCAATTACTGCCCCCCCCTCCCCCTCCCCCCCCTGAACGAACCCCGCACCGGGATTTGCCAGGATCTTCTAACCAATAACTGAACTCCGGTTTGATGCCAGAAAGTTCCACAGGCAAACATAAACATCTTGGTTGACTCCGATAAACTTCCCGGAGGCCCGCTAGATATGGTTCGTTTAGAGGGGGGGATAGTAATGCTTTAAATATAAAGTTTGAATTGGATCCCGTCCAGCCACTTCTACAATCAGATCATGGAGATATGACTACCCTACACAGATATTCATCAGATCAAGTTTCATAGTAAAGAATGCCCGCAGTCAGAAATGTTTCGAGGATATTCATACCTAGAAAGAAAGAAAGAAAGAATAAAATTCGAAGCGCACAAATCAATCTTCATCACGTGTACTGCACAAGAAACAACCCAATGCAAAAAACAAATATAAATTATTGACAGGCCTTTGGACGCCACTTGAGCTTCCCCGCTTCTCTATATGTACTGTACTGAACTCGCGATTATGCGCGCAATCGAAAACGGAAAGCCAATATGACATGTCGAATTCTCAATTGATGATAAGCAAAAGTGTAGACGCACAGATGGGGAGATTCATTTTAAGCTTATCAGTACCCCGCGTACGATCGATCATTAGAGTGCATTCAACGGTTCGTACCCCGCTCAGTATACAAATATGTACTTCAAAGTACATATGCCTAAATCACAGCAGCACGCACTATCAGTCAAGCATTGCCCGTCTGCAGGGGAAATGTTGGAAATGAGGCAAAGCGTTGGGGGAAGCAAGGAAGGTTCTTATGGACAGGCATGTGTTGGTATTGGTTGGTTATGCAGTCAGCATGTGTAACCAGCCGATCGGGCTCGAGACTTGCAGAGCCAACAGGAGATGAAACGAGGTGTCTGGTGATTGTGCTGCGTTGTATTTGTTTCTGTATCACCTAAGGCTGAGTGGTGTGGTAGCAGGCGCTTCCCTCCCGCTGTCAGCTGCATCGCCACCTTCCATTTTCGAGCCTCGGCGCCTCACAATCATTTCTGTGCAGATACGGCGACTCGAAATATTGTGCTCGAGCGAGCTATTTGATATCTTTCGTATGTATATCCTCCTTCCCACCATCAATAAATACGCCGTGCCATCCGTAGTCTTAAACACAAACACACCCCTTCTCCCAGCCTGATAACACCCCCGTCCAAGCCACTTAAGGGCAATAAATACAGATAAGATAATATTTGCTCTCGCAGCGGAACATGTCACATGGCATATACAAAGAGACCCTCCCTTCCCATTTTGAGAAACATACAGCCAGTCTCCATATACAAAACAGACTTGTCCAAATCAAGTAAAAGAGCCGCCCCACCTGAAAGAGCTGAAGAATAATGGAAACACCACTTAACAACCGGGTATCATAGCAACGCGTGTAAAAGCAAAAGCCGCCCCTAGCCAGTGATCGATCGTACCGTAGAGAATTCCGGGCTCGGGCCGAGGACAGCGGGGCAACAGAACGTATATAGGTAAGGAAACACCCGAGCACGAGAACGGTGTGGCGAGAAAGCGAAGAGGTACATCGAGAAAAGATCACACATGAGCAAAAGGGTCATCCAAGTTCGTAGAAAGGTGTCGTGTTGGTCGTGGGGCGTAGCGGGGTGAAACAAGAGCGGGCTAGGATCGGCACTATGTTGCGAGGAAATCCATCCCCATTCCATGGGCAATGCTTTGCCAATCCCAGCTTCTCTCGTCCTTCGCGTCCATCAGCCTCCAAACCTCCTCGAGAACCTTGAGCGCCGTGTCTGAATTCTTGTACTCTGTATAGGCCCTCACAGTGCTGATCGCCTTCCGTATCGGGTCCCGCTGCTCTTTCTCGAAAGCCGCACAGCCGATCACGAACGCCGGCGCAAGGATCAACGTTTGGCTAGGGTCACGGGGACTGAAAGATGCAAGCAGTGTTAGGCCGTCGTCAACGGCTTGGGTAATGCGGGGGTCGGGTTTCCAGTGCGTGGTTTTCGGTGGGTAGATGGTGCGCCAGAGGTAGACCCACATCATCTGTTTATAGAGAAGGCCGGCCACATCACGAGTATCTCCAGCAGGCCATGCTGGTGTCCATTCTCTGATTCCGGCGTCAATTTCGGCGGCGCGGTAGAGCGAGGTGTAATCAACTACCGGGTCAATCCCAGCTTCCGTGTTCTCACGTATCTTGTTGCGAATATTTGTGATTTTGGACATGTATAGGAAAAGCCCATCTGACACGCCGAGTAAGCGCACGGCCGCTGGCTGTAGAACCGTGGTCGGGAGATTCCAATCATCGGGTGCCAGGATTCGAGTTCCGGTTTGTGGGAGAGCAATAAGCTCATCCGCAACAATGTGATACTGAAAGAACTCGTGGATGAACTTCAAGAAATCCATATCCTCCGGAGGTCTTTCCTGAATGAGCTTTTGATAATGTTGTAAATGAAATCGATGTTGACCGCAGGGATTTGTATCCGAGAGCGTTTGCAGAACAAGACATAGTATTTGTCCATAGGTTGCAGCAATTACCACATTGGTGTCTCCATCCGCCTTTTGCCGAACCAGCTCCTTCACAGCTTCCTCGTGGTGAAATTGAGAACGTGCCTCCAACGTTTTCACATCAACACCTGGGTGTTCTTGAAGAAACTGAAGCCCGTAAGGAGAGCGGTAATCGATATGTTTACCTGATAGGGCGAGTATCGAGTGCATAAGACCTGAATGTTGTAATGCAATCGGAAGTAGCATATTCTTGAAAGCGCTGTTCTGCTCTCCTTCCACTGTGAATATCAAACTGAGTCTGGTAATGTAGTGCTGGAAAAACATCCTATCCCCTTCAGTGTCGACCCCATTGATCATGGGGGGCAACTCTATATGTGGCAGTGTAAAACTTCCTGCCCTGCGTAGTCGGGCTGTTGATGCGATCAGCTCATCCGTTCCGGTCTGACTTGTTCTCATGACCATACCTTCTTCAGCCTTTTCTTTTCCGCTCTTCCATATTGTTTTCGCGGGATAGCCTTCGCACTGGACCGAGTTCTTCTCACAATTCATACCTGCAGGTGTTAGATTGATCTGACTAAGCGGGGTAATGCATGAATAGACTCACAACCAGGTTTGGTTTCATCGCACTTCTTCTTCCGTTTCCTGCAGGTAATGCATCCAGTCTTAGATCTACCCTTGGAAATCTTGGCTAGGGACTCCGGTGTTGGCTTAGGATGCTTCCTAGGACGACCGCGAGGGCGTTTTGTCTGGGCTGGAGTTGACTCCGTAGGTGGTGTCTCGGGCAGAATATCCTGCTTGACATCGTCTAAGTCTGCCATATCCACATCGTCAATAGGCTCGATTTTTGGAACAACCATATCATCGTCGTGATCCCAATTGATGTCTCCATCTTCGTCGTCTTCCTCTTCTTCCACAAATCCACCCGACGAACTCCACGGATCCGTACACGATGACGTCGCCGAGGTAATCATAGTTATGGCAGACGACGATGAAGCATCCGATCCATCCATGCTTGCTCTCGAATCGACCAAAGATATTCCAACCATCTCGTACATTTTCGTCCCACTGGAGTTACGGCGGTCCTGGATATGCAAGCGTCGTCTCCGGATAGGCGATCGCATCTGACGAATTCCCGGCGCAGCAAAAGGAATAACGAGGGGTTGTTCTACAAAATCTTCAATAATGTCCGAACCAGGCGTAGTGGTCGGGGACCATGAAGCTTCTGGTTCCGGTATCAAGAGCTGCTGTTCCATTGTCATTCGAGGCTCCTTATTATTCACAAGCCATGTGACACCAAATTATGGATAATCACGAGTTCCGTCTGCTGCAGAAGTTGTGAGGGTGTAGGAAGTGAGTGAAAGTGAACAAAAGGAAGTTGAGGCGAAGAGGTTGAAGATAGTAACAACGGTCCACTCACCAGCGATTCGCGTTCAAAGCTGGCTTCGCTTGGTTGACCAGGGCCAGGATGGTGGTGAGCAGGGGGCTGACGGTTGTTGCGGACGTGCACCTTCCCTCCCATGCCCATGTACGAACGGAAAACTTCCCTTTTAAGGACTAAATTGAAAAGCAGGCGAACGACCAGGGGCAACGCTTTTGCTCCGAAATGCAGCAGAAGATGGGCAAGTTCCACTCAGGGGACGCTGTAACATATGTGTGCAAGTGTGCAAGATGGCAGCGAGTGGCCACTAGCTGATATTATGTCCCTGAGTCGTGGCTCAAGCTTCAGGATTAAGAGCTCTTAGTGTCTTCGTGATGCGGACGCCTAGTTTAGTACTTGCGAGCCGGGATACGCTTGATGTACCTATACTGTAAAGTAGATTCGATGGCCTTATGATATTGAACAAATAGCGTATAATAACACCGCCTAGGTTATGGTTTCGATCTTGCCGGTGTCATCGCGGGTAGGATCGTGATACGAAGCATTCCATTTACATCAACGGTCCACCTCCCCACTTGTTAGACTTTTGATGCGCAAATGGACCAAGACACTGTAATAATGAAGTAGAAAGACCGGACCAAACGACCGTGCGGCGGATTTGTAGAGAGTTTGATCATTTGATGGAGTAGGTTCCGGGTTGAGAAGCCCCGCTTTCAGAATTAATTACATCTGACACTGCGGTAGTGCAATTGTCAAGAACGGACTCGTTACGCACAGATGCGTCGCCGCACTCAATGGCACAACAAGTACCCTTTTGTAGCTTGTTTGCTGAGTGAGAGCCAGAGATTCAATATTCCAGAATCCACTATTTTCCCAGGCCGAGTCCCACCTCTCCATCCAGTGCAGCTTCCCGCGAATCGTGGCCAGAGTAGGCTCACTTGGGCGCCCGCTAAAGATCCCCAAAAACAGTCGGACATGCATTTAGAAACTACACTTGGGCACGGCAGAGGATGAATAACACAGCAGCGTCCAATTACACCGCGTGCTGCAGTCGTGCCTCAAGTCAAGTCCTGGACGCTGTAGGCATATCTTTCAATGCGAGGGGTAGCTATCGATAACGATGCTTGATGTCTTTACAGTGACCCCACGCCCATAAATTAGACGTCGTCACGACGGGAATCGGTTTCGGTGGGCCTGTTATATATCCATCAGCATACTCGGGACACAGACCAAACAGGCGAACAGCGCGAAAGTTGGGATCGCTGCGAGGCCAATTGCCATGAAGAAAAGTAGACCTGGAGATCACCCGAAAAGTCCACCTAAAACTTTCACGCATTGGCAGTGACTCCGGCAGTGACTCCAGTTATCCCTTTCCAAATCATTCCACGCATCCGCCAAAGTCAACCTACCCCTTATCTAAGGAGGTTACCAGTATATGTGCTCTTTAATTCTCAGGGCCGTTCATTGCCCCTCATGCTGCCGTCGGCACCCCGCGCCCCTTTTGCAAGACGCTAGATTGCTGTACTGAGAACCCTGAAGCTACGGTTCCAAAGCACATCCAGCCGAAGAATATGTGGGGATCTCGGACCCTTCAAAGACCTTATCCCTGACGCCAAAATTCCTTCAGCAGGTGCAGCATGGCAAGCTTTTCCGAGAACGCTCATACCTCGATTCTAGGCGATACGTTTGCGCCCCATAGGTTTCAGCGTCATTTTGTGGTGTAAGCTTGTGCCGCATAACGTCTCGAGCCGAGAATCCACCGTGGAGAAAGTGAAAGGGCAGGCGGGAATTGGCAAGGGGAGGGGCAAGGCATCGTGGCCTCGACCATGCGCTGACAAGGCTATCCTTGCAAATGATCCACAATCAGCAATGACAAGGGTTTCCTCCCTGGAGGTGGAGAACTGTGGATTGATTCCCCGTGTTCAATTCAAGAAGATCTGCCTTCGCAAGCTTCGCCCAAAGCAGTCATGCTTGAATGAGACGTTTCTGAGATTGATACCGGTAAGTTACGTTACCCGAATATCTTAGAATGTTTTCGAACTTGAACAATTCTCGGTTGGAGAGCCACATCCAGGTGTAAGCTAAGCAAGTAGCTTGTTGGAACCTATCTTTTACAGCGGTATCATCCGGGTTTTCGGTACAAATTCTGACATCTCATTGGCGCCTGCCAGTTTGGCTGCAGTTGGAAGGGGCCGATGCTTGCAGAAATGTTCATAGGCAAATCGACCCCTGGCTCGAAGGAGAATAGAAGGTCGCTTGCATGAAGCTCTTGTCGGTACCAAAAAGTCGCGATCCAAGGCAGTTCCAGCGGCGTACTCCGACCGTCTCAAAAAACGCCAAGGATAACTCTCCTGGGAATGCCAAGCCTGGCATCGAAAGTCGATGAGATTTCACACGTTTCGATCGCCGAGGGTCCTCCGGATTTCATGAATCGAGCCCACTACGCAAACGGACCTTCTGGTGCCGGGCATAAATTTGCCCCGATTTACAGATCTTGATACAGCTGTGGTAGCGAAGACCAAGGACCACCAGTGGCCGCTCCCAGCAAAACCTTCTGCTCCACAAACTAAGTGCCCCTTCCCGAACCAAGATCCCATGTCCACTGATCGACGCAAGTCGTCTCGCGTCTTCCCGCTAGTACAAGAGGCTACCTGTGATGTCCAAGGTACGTGCCGAGTTTGGTACAGTACTAGTTTGTACCTCCCGTCTTCGCGCCAGGTAAGTCCGTGCGCTTCATCTTCATCAGGAGCTCTCTGCATCAACTGTAGCCGTACATGGCCTCAGCTGAAGCTGCACCTTGGCCCCATCTCTGCCGTTGGAAGCAACACCTAGCCGCAAATTGTGCTCCAATCACACCCTGCGCGTATGGCTCGTTCGGAATGAGAGACCGAGAGGCGCCTACAGATTGGGTATGCCGAGCCAGATTACTTTGCAGAGACCAACCCGCGATATAATGTACCCCCCATTCCTTCAACCTCAACCTATTCTTCCGTTAAAAATCTAATTAATCCCACAAGCTCGTGTCACCTAGCGTTGACTTCAGCCTATCTCTAGCTCTGATTTTACTTCCTATTTCCATCAGGCTCAAGGCTCGGATGAACGCATTAGGTGGTGGGCTCCTTGGCCAAATCTGCGCCGAGAGTTGGGAACCTGCTCGTGGCGTACGAAGTAAGCACAGGGGTGTTGTACTCGCCGCAAAGCCGCGCCCTCGTGTTGGAATCTGGTCGGGATGCTTGGTGAGATTTCCTGTCAGCACCCGGGCACACAACGTACCGAACCACGGCCTGGCGGTCTGAAGGGGGGAGGATCGTGCCGACACGAGGACCGTATGCGCAGATAGATTGCACACCCCGTCCCGCCATGTGATGATAAATACCCCGTTCGTCGTGCGGATTAAAGGGCCGGCAATACAGCAAGAGACAGGAAATGTGAGCAATTCTTCAACGCGATCAACAAGTGTGCGGTGTGCCACGCAATCTCGCAAAACCGAGTGTCATGAATGTTATGATATCCTCTGATCGAGGTGCGCACAAGTCTGTGATGAAAATTTCCAATACTGCAACGCTGATTTGACAATCCAAATAAGCCATCTTTTCAGCCATCTTTACGCCTCGGTCTCTCTATTTTCGAGCCTCTGTTTTCCGGAGTCCTGCCCGAAAAAAGCAAGCACCTGCTCGGCATTCGCATCTAGGGGGGCTTGTCAGGAATAGCGGGGTCGCGACTCATGCACCGATTCCACACTTGCAGGTGTCAGTAGCTGCAGAACATAAAGTATGATTCCAGGCCAACTGCACTTGATACGGTGCATAGTAAATTACCCTTCATCCAATAGTGCATGCTACCCTCCACGTTCATGAATCATGAATCGAGAGAACACCTACCTCGAGCTAGAAGCGAGAATAGCCGCTCCAAGGATTCTCCGTTTAAGCGGCGATCTGGCGGATCGCCGGGAAGATCTTCGATCGGATTTCTTGTAATCACGAAAACGCGGAGGTATCTCCCCTCAAAGTGGGCTCGGTTATAGACTTTGGAAGGAGCCTTATGGAGAACGCCTGTGTCCTGCATTCGCCGAAACTCCATTGTTCTGCTAGCTGGATATTATGTGGAGATGGAGTCCTACGGGAGCTCTGCCAACTAATTTCCAAGGACCGATTATAAGTTAGCAGGCTGCAGGATCGTGTCTCATCTACTGCAGGTGACTTGATGAGTGGCTCAGTCATTCAACGCGATTCATGGTCTAGCGTCTTCCTATCTTTCGGGTCATGGTAAAGTTCAGAGGATGTCGATCTGACAATTGAAAATTGCATGAGTGTTCCGAGATCTTGCATGTGAATTACTATGTAGTCGGCAGTGGGTCGCCTAGATCATCATATCTGACTCCCCGTCATTAACAAGAGATCGAAATCCCCAATGTCGCGCCTAAACTGAATGCTATGCTTCCATGAATGCCCGTGGACTAGTAGCCAATGCTAACAATTGACAGGTACTCGACTTGCCTTCAGTTGGTCTTTTTGTACGAGCTTGGGCTTCCAAACTCTATCAAGCTTCGTTAGAAGGCGTTTGTCCCGCGCCTGATTTCATGCTGACCACCAAGCTGACCGAGCGCTATCACTTGGACATATGGAGGCGTTGAAACCGGTATATCTTCTCCCGAAAGCAGCTTTCTTGATTCGAAGCAAAGCCCCCAACTAGCGGTGAGTCATTGGCCTCTCGCCGTGCACCCAGACTTCGGGGATATATTTTGGAATCCCAACCGCATACAACCATCATGTGATTCTCTCGCGCTCGGATTGGTTGCGCAGAGCATCAATCTCTCGCTGCAGGGCGCTCAAGTCTGCTAGAATGTCTTGGTTTCCTGGGCGGCTCTCGACCCTTTCCACTTGTGACACGGAAGAGGCTCCAGAACCGCGTCGCATACTACCGTCTATACTCGGCCTTGACTGCTCACCGCTAGCTCTTCGCGAATCTCCGGGTGATTGGGCTTCACGACCATGGCGATGCGGTGGTGGCAGTGGTGGCACAACAGATACCCTCTTGTTGCTCGTGGAGAGATCCAAACTATTAACAGAGGGTGGTCTGCCCGATGCTGATGCCCTCGAGGTTCCTCGACTTGGTGGGGGAGCTGGCAAGGACACGGTAGATGGTGAAGTTGACGGCAAATGATGAGAGGAACCGCGCGTTGATGCTGGGCGCCGAGTAGGTGGTGGAGGAGGGGCTTTGCCACTGTTGGAGCGCGGTCTGCCTGATCCTGTTGTTGCAATACTTACGTTGTCTTCCTCGACTTTAGGAGACAATCTACCCGAATTACTCCGAGGGCGCGTTATCTTGGAGTTTGACACCAGCTGACTATGCCGTCGAGCCAGAGGAACTGCTGGGGGTGTCTTCTTCCGTATAGATGATGAAGGCGATGGAGGCTCAGGTGTTTTGCCAGCTGATTCTTTATCAAATATGGATTCTCTATCCAAATCATAGCTAGCACGGTTGCGCCGGAGGTAGAGGTTTGTTTAGATCAGTCAGAGAACGATTGGAAGGCACCGGACTGGAACTGAAATAGTTCTGGGACGTAATGGAGCCCGGCGTAGAGGGCGACTGTATAGTGTTTGTGTTTTGGTGAGGCTCATCTCTTAATTCAACCCGTATCAGCTTGCCATGTCGCGAACTAGGTGGCGGAGGCTTCTTTCTGCCAGGAGTAGCAGGCTGGGGTTCTGCTATCAACCCTCTGCCGTCGTCATCCGGCTCTGATATATCGTGAGACGTGCGAGGCGACTCAGGGTGTGGTTCTTGTATTGCTTCGAAGATGGACTGTCTTGATATTGACGATGCCTCCGTACTGCTGCCTCCATCACCCAACGCATGATGGGCCACCTGCGCCTGGGAAGGCGGAGCCGTTGTAGATATGCCCAGACCCGTATTCCCAGTCATGAGCAGCCTCTTGAATGCCTCCACGTCCATAGATGCCCTCCCCGGACTTGATACACTTGTTGACGGAATCACCGGGCCCTCCCGCTCGGGACGTTCCATCGTCTCCAGCGTCTTTGAAAAGGGGTTGGCCGGGGCCTTGCGGGGCCTACTGCTGCCTGCTCCATCTCCAGATATAATAGATGTTGAGGTTTCGAAGGGATCGTCGCGTGGTACCTGCGCCGGCGGCTTCGCGAGGTACAAGAAGCTCTCCTCCCCTATGGTCGATGCAGAGTCTGGGATGGACGGCGATGGCGGCGGCGGCGACTGCACACGCACCTTCTTCGTGATTTTCTTTGGCGCATCGACTGTTTCAGCAGCCGGCGGGAGATCTGATTGTTGATAGGCGATGTGCTGTGCGGAGGAGGGGTTTCCTGATGGAGCTGGAGGGGCAACAGGAGCGGCCCCTTTCCTCCGAAAAGGGTTCGACGAGGAGAAATCTGAAGCCATCCTTCTTGTTGACCCAAGACAAGTCATGCCACGCCCAGATGATCCTTGTTATACAAACGCCATTGAGTTGCGTAACCTGGCGTTTGTTTGCTGTCGTCGTTGTACTCACGGAAATCCCGGTCGTTATCAGCGGGTTTGTGCGTCAACATGGAGCAAAGCTTATGTGGCTGTCTAGGAGGGAACTACCGTACAACTACAACATCATATTTTTCTGAAGGTAGGCCATGAAGCAGATTCACCTGCTTGAAATAGAGATCCATTAGGAACGGTATTTTATATGTTAAAACTTATGCTAGTTTTCCCGAGATCAATCCAGAAGTGTCTTGTATTAATCATCGACTCAGCCTCAGACATTCCAAGCCTCAACAACTCAAAGGACTCTGTTTACTTATCTGTGCCTCTCTCAAGTAAGATATTCTCCTCTTTCCAATACAATATGACCCATAAGTTCTGGCTCAAAGCATCAGGAGTTTCAGGGCGCAGTCGTGCTCAATCTTCCCTTCTCGGGCATCACCTCACCCACGTTCAGTATATGTTAAGGATATTACTAATATTGTTGCTAATGTTCAATCACTTTTCTGAGCTCTTTAAATCTCGAGATGCCATGCAACTTCACATCAAAAATCTCCCACAGTAGTTCACGGGAGCCTACGAAGTACCAGTTCAGAACTCAGCCAAGTAGGCTTGAGCCTTCGCGCTGGAGCACACTCAGTGATTCTAACTTCCACCCAGTTCTTTATTTACCTGCTTGTTCCTTCTAAAAATGCACATCAAACACCTCGTCTACCGTCTTAACTCTTTATTCCAGCGGCGTAGGATTTCTGTGGCTGTGTTGCCAACCGCACGTGCTCAAGGCAGCTACCATACATAAAAGACATCTATATTCTCATGTCATCTTTCTTCACGTCCAATTCCTCGAAACAAAATTTCTAATAATGGATACTCTTTGCAAGGCCTCGGATCATCCCCCAGGTCAAGAAACATAATCCTCGCCCATGCTCCCCGCCATCACCCCGCTACCCTATAAACCCCAAGGAGCAACGATAGCATCACTGAGTCCAGGACTTCTTTATGCAATATTCGAACTGGTAAGCCATACTTTCAACGTGTAGAAAATCCAAAGATACTAACACGCTCATAGATAGCCGATACCTCCCCCCTCACAATCCCATCTCTCACCCTCGTCACCAAATCCTTCTACCACCCAGCCCTCTGCCTTCTCCACCGCACCCATGTCTTTGACATCAGCGATTGGTCCCTCCATCAAAGCCGCTGTCAAGTCTAAAATCCACCGAGATCATCCGGACATTGTTAGAAGACCCATCAAAAAACCACATCCTTTCCTACATAACCTCCATAACCCTCACCGCCAACCCCTGCCCCCGCGCCATTACAAACTACTCTCAGAAATACAACCATATAATCTCGCTACTGAAAAAGCTCCCGAATCTAAAGTCTTTGACTTACAGCACCGCCGACCCCATCACCCTCCCCCTCCTCACCACCCTGCGAACCCACCACCCCGCCGCCGCACTACACATCACGAACTGGGTTCGCACTGTCGACGACGCCGACCACACCGATCCCAGCGAGCTCGCCCTCGCTCGTTCCCCGAATCTGCGTTCTATCACTGCAAGTTTCTGGAACTCGGGTGAGGAGGTAGACCACGATTTGCGGATTCCGGCGTTTAGACGCATCGTGGCGCTGAGTCCGCGGCTCGAGAGCGTCAATGTAAGTCAAGGCACATCAGGCTGTGCGATACGCGGGTACTCGCTCGAGGAGTGGCAGGAGACTGCGCGTCGCGGCGCGCTGTTCGAGGTTCAGAGCCCGTCAAGTAACGCCATCAAAACCTTGACTGCGCACGGCGGGGACTTCGTACGGACATTCAAAGGCGTGACTGATATCTCGAAACTGGAGAGTTTAATTATCGGCCAGCTGCACAGTGCGGAATCGTTCTCTTTTCGGGGGCTGAAGCACTTGACGGTGGGAAGCGGGCATGGCGTGGATGCGTTCCTAGAGAGTTGTGGCCCGTTGCAGAGTCTAAACCTGACACGCTGGCATGGCAATGTATCTCTCCCAGCCCTGCTGGCGCGACACGGCCGGACGTTGAGAAAGCTGGCACTGCATGAGGTTGAGACGACATCTGCCGACGAACCGCGCGCCGTGCTGTCTGCTGCACAGATACGAGAGATCCGGCGGGAATGCAGCGTTTTAGATGACTTACAGGTAGACGTGAACCGCTCCGTCGACGGAAGTGCTGAGTATGCTGTATTCTGTGCTTTGCGGGGACTGAAGTACGTGAAGCTCAACATCGAGCTCGGCATCGCGCAGTACAATTTACAAAGGCAAGGCCAAGAAGAGCAAACCTACGCTTCCAACCCCTTCACCACCCAAACCCCCGGTTGGTTGGAGCGAATATGGTCCGTGTTCCGCTTATCGGGGTTGAGGCAGTTACATGTTGCAGTCGGCGAGGTTGGCCGCGTTATAGGCGCTGGGTATCCTGCTGGCTGGGTGTTGTGGGAGCAGGACAACACTGCGTATTTCCGTGCGCGAAGGGGCGTGAGGGATGATCGCGCGGATGAGATTGCGGTTGTCAGGGGCTGGGAAGGAGAGAGGGGTTGGGAGAGGAGGACTGTGCCGGTGGGGTGGCGGTTTGGGG
>QGMK01000345.1:0-27663 GCA_007825345.1 Lachnellula suecica
TGGAGAAGTTGGCAGTTAACCTTGCGGCTAAGAGTCAGAGTGCTTCGAGTACGAGTGGTGCTGCTGCTACGCAGCAGGATAAGAATGCTTTGTTTGGACCTGGGGTTTCAAAGCCTGGTGGCCGAGTGTTGGGCGCGCCGGTGCCGGAAACGAATAAGACGAGAGAACTGGATAACGAGGGCGTGCTGCAGCTCCAGAAGCAGATCATGCAAGATCAGGATATGGATGTCGACGAGCTATTTAAGATTGTGAGAAGGCAGCGAGAAATGGGTCTGGCTATCCACGGGGAGCTCGAGGAGCAGAATGATATGCTGAAGAGGCTTGATGGGGATGTGGATAGGGTTCAGGGGAAGATTGCAGTGGCCAAGAAGCGGGTGGGGAAGATTTCATAAATCTTCTTGGTCTGTATCATGATTTGGATTTTTATATAAGCACGGCATCAGCGAGGAGTTTGAGCTTTTCAGCAACAGGGCTGGCTACTTTTGTAGTTTACTGTCCGCATATTATAAGAACTTAATTACTTTCGACCATGGTGCAAAGTTGCGCTATATTTAGGTGTTGATGTCTTGAAACCTCCGCCGAAGAAGCAAGCTTGGTTGTTACCTAGTTGCCCTCCTCCCGACCCCCTTCTCTCCACCCCTGCTTCAACTCCCTGTTGTTCACTGGCCTTTATTCCGAATCATGTGTATCTCTTATAAGTTTTCAACAACTGAGACCATCCTATGGACATCTCGGGTCCTTAAGACTATATCCTCCCCAAACCCGGCCCGAGACCGGCTTCAATAGGCCTTTCATAGCTTGGGAGTATTTGCGTGTTCAGCTGCTAGCACTTTTCTGTCTTATTTTTGTGTTGTATTCAAGTTACGAGAGCGTGCTGCTCCTTTTCAGCCCATGCCATTCCCGGTGTCTGAGGAGAAGCGGTCTGCAGCTTTCTTTTTGCGTGGCGCGTTTGCACTATGGTGGCGCTTCTTCCTATGCACCTACCAAAGGCTCGAGGGGAAGTGCATTGCTGCATCTTTGCTTACCGCAGTCTTCCGGCACATGCACTATTCAGAAGTCAGTTGATGTATCTCTTGGACGTGATATATTCTGGAGTTAACCATACCTGCCACGGAAAAGCTGCAGATACGAAAGGAGTATATTGTTGCTTTGGTCAACAGCAGCATACTGAAGATGACGAGGATGTGAGGTAAGATCTCAACCGTTTTCCGCTGTTGAGGGGGAGGTAGGACGATCCTTTTATCCCCGTCACCCCGTGATGTTTGCGCTGGCGGTCAGGAGACGGGTAGCTGCATATCCCGTGAAGCTAGCATACGGACTCATGTCGGCGGATAGTAAGGGCTACAAGACGTAGTTGGCCTATCATATAACAGCTTAAATCTTTGTCTTGCTTGTAAAGTGCGCGGTGTGGGGTGGAGATGGTGAAGGGATTCTGCAAGGAGATATAGATATAGATAAAAGTAAGTAATGTATGCTTATAAGCGAGGGACAATAACGTTAATATTTGAGAGATTATAGTGCTTCATTGCTACCTAAAATTTGCTCATGTTTTCAAGACCTGCGGGCCTCCATCGCACTTTCTCGATGTGCAGATCAGCTCTTGGGTGCTCTGCTGCAAGTAACGGAACTATGAAGAGACCCCGTTTCACATAGCAAAGACAATCCGTCCAATAAATAGGCCAGCAGCTCCTCACTATGCATAACGTTTAAGATACTAGCTAATATGTAAATGCGTTCTGCCGCCTCCTTTCCTCAGACCGCCTTTCAGTCAAGCGTAGGTAGCGACCGAGCTCTCCAGACGGGAAGCTGCCCATTTCCCATTTAAGCTCTACGTAGCTGCCAGTTGCCAACATCAACTATTTTATACAAGAAAGTTAGAAAACCTCTCAGCCTTTGTTCGTTCTACAAGACCACTCTCTCGAATCCACCAGGAAGCACCACCAACTCGAAACCTCGAGAAGGTATGCGCCGGATCTATACTCTCTCTAATACGTTCAACGCTTGCTGACCTTCTGGTTTGCTTCCTCTTAAGATAAATTCCGCCTGGTAACGTCACTGTCGTTCTTGGCACAAGTCACATAACCCGAACATTTTCAGAGGTCACAATAACGCCATCCTATCACCCACTTTCATCCACGAGCACCACTGCCGGCTTCACCTTTCAGTGAATGAGATTTACTCCGATCTTGGGTAGGTCTATATGCCTCCTAAAAAGAAATTTCGGTCTTGGTCCCTCGTTCCCCCAGAACAAAAGCTCATCGATTCTCTACAAAGTCAAATCTGAAGCAACCCATACCTAGGTATATTAAAATCTCTTATCTACCTACATAGGTGGTATCATTCCATTCACTTAACATATAATATACTATTCACCAGTCTCGGCATTCTTTCGGAAGCCTAGTGTCTTTTGGCCACGATGTTCTCTTTTCTACGAGAGGGGGCTTCCGCTACCATTTCATTGCTGTTCTCCCGCTTTCAGCAACCACTGCTGACCACCTTAACCACAGAAGAAACCGCAGAGATGGCCCGCAGCTCATCTACTGTCTCCCCACCCTCTAAATCAGGACCCAAAGTTGTACGTACAATGTCCTCCAAACTCCGCTTTCTCTTCCCTTGCAGCGGACCAGGCCCTCAATAATTTTGTTAAATGTCTCCGCGAGTTAGATACTGATTGTCAAATAGCCCGGTCAACTAGCAGCCTCCACGCAAAGGCAGCGAGACAATGCTGTTGAAGCAATAACTACAACATGGAAAGTCAAAACTGTCGAGGAAGCATTTCCAGAGGCTATTCGACCCCTTGTTAGTTTGGGCACCACAGCAATAATCAACATAAAGACCATTGCCAGCAGAGTCCCCGACCTTCAAAAAGCACAAGCACTATTCCTGGCGGAATGCAAAGACGACGATGGAGCTCCAGTTCGTGTGTCTTTCAGACACACCTCAAGAATTAATAATGGTCTGAAGAATAGCCCGCCAGCTTCGAAGAGCAGCCACTCAAAGCCGGAGAGAGCGAAGCCTAAGATACCAAGTACTGTATCCACGGACAAATCTTCTACAGCTAAAGCAATAGATCCGAAGGAAAAGAATAAGGAGAACATCCGCAAGTCAATTGTAAGTATTTCGCCATACGATACACTCGAGATACGATTCTGACTTGTCCACAGGGCTCTCACCTTATTGTTCCCGGCGCAAATATTGCTCCACCATTCACTATCAGCGGAAATGTAGCTAGCTCACCAAAAACCGAACGCACGCGCGAGAAGGCTCCATTTGAAAGCTTTGCCCAGGTAGGAAACGGCGTCTTCAGGGATGGCGATATGGCTAAGGCGACAGCTATGGCAAGTGCTTTGCTATCTCCTCATCGCAAGGTAAATTTTCCACCGACCCAGGAATATTCTCGAACTGACTTGGAATTAGGAATTTCCGAAATATGTGACAAGCAAGCCCCCAACGGACCCGTTCATTATTCCGAAGGTCAAGAAGTCTACAGGTGACGGCTTGCTTAGCCCCAAGAAGGTAGTGCTGCTCCATCCGATTCTACAATGTCTCAAACGGTGTGGCTAATTACAAGGATAGCTTGCCACCCCTGGACCAGGTCTAGCAGAGAAGCGAAAAGCAACGGACGATCAAACTCTCGAAGCTGCATCAAAGAAGCAAAAGTCAGAGGCTGGTGAGCATCCCCTTACCAAGGCTGTAAATCAACGCCTTGTCAATACTCTATATGCAGTTAGGAAGCCAAAGGAGAAGCCTGTTGGTCCAGCGAAGGATCCATTGGCCGAATTGCTTTTTCCATCCTCCGACGATGAGTCTCAAGCCTCTCCTCCCAAAGCTGTTCATCCAAACGTTGCTCTTCCCAAAGTTGCCCCTTCAACAGCTGCTACCTCTAAATTGTCTCCTTCCAAGCCCGTTTCGAGACAGCTTTTTCCACCCTCCGATGATGTTTCCCAGGACGTTCCTTCCAAAGTCCTCTCGCTGGCTCCAACAAAGGTTGACGGTCACTTGGCAGAACTCGAAGGCATGGTGGCGAAGCGTGCTGCGAAGAACAGAGACTTCTTTCGGTCCTCGCCCTCGCCCTCTCCACCAACAAAAGGTCCTTCTGTCTCTACTCCGCAAATCGATCAGTCCGTTGACGAAGATACCATAGTTGTCGATATGAGCCACCTACATCGCGACGAACCCATTCTTGGCTCGCCGAATAGATCACTACTACAAAAGGTAATTACCACCACTCTCGAGGGACCTATTGTCGGCTCGGCGAAGAAACTGAAGACGCGGAAGGCAACTGCTACCACCTCTACTCCTGCCAAATCTACCAGAGTCGATGCTCCTGGCAAGACTACCGGCGGCTCTTTTCCTCCAGTTCTCGACGCCCCTGTCAAAGAAGCCCGTGAAGTTCTGACGGCAGCCCTCCAAAAGACTCCCCAAGAAACCACATACCAGCGTGCTCCAATTGCACCAATGCATACAGCAAGCACCGCCGGTCTTGGAAACCCCCTCAAATCCTACGTCGCCGACCAGTTCCTCAAGATAAAGAACTCCATGGACTTCGACCAGGTCGCGAAGCTATGCCGCGAGGACCAGACTCAGACCTACACGGACATCACGAATGTATTCTCCTCCGCATTCCGCCATTTGGAGTCTGATATTGATTTCGTCTTTCAGAAGGAGCAGGAGCGCCGTGATGATTATTAGGGTTCTGGTTCTAATGCTGGATTGGCCACGGCTGTACGATCAATACGCTCGTTCTTTGCACATACTTTTTTCGTTCGTCATCATACCCAAAAATCGCTTTGCACATACCACTTTGTCATCCGTCATTCTACCAAAAATTCCCTCAGCATGACATCAATGCCCCTCTTGTACAATGTCTCACCCCGAGTGGAAGATTATGGAGGTATCTTCGCTTAGGCATCCGATCCGAATTACAGGGCAGCAAAATGCCATAGCATGATAGCCGCGAAATAGCATAGACGAGCAATAAATAAGGAGAGTTAAATGAGATCAATGGCTAACGTGAATCTGTGAAGACCTAAATTCCAACATAAGCATATTTATAACGGCCTAGGTTGTTTTTTCTTACCAAAATGTAATGCATAGTTGTTTCAAAGCAGCAGCTAAATTGGCTGTTAGTGCTCGAGCAAAGTATAAGCTCTGGACCTGAAGCTAGAAATAAAACCGAGCAAAAGATGGTAGCGAAGAAAATGGCACCTGGCTAGGACTGAACGGAAAATGTAGGGGGCTTTTGTTGCATGTCGTATATTTCGTCGTGGATGGGTGAAGGGCGCTGAAGAGCGCTGAAGGACGCTCCCTCCCATCTTTTGGAGGGAGGTTGGTCACGTGGGTGTTTAGTTTGGGGGATATTTGTTATTTTGGATTGATTTATTTCTTATTTTCTGATATCAAAGATTGCTCCTACGAGGGATCTTTGTTTTATCTGGTTCAGCTGAGCATTATAATCTTAATTCGGAGGTGTTGCTTAAATCGAGATACCTGAGATTATAGAAGAAATTAATTAAAATGGAATGCTCTTACCCAATCATTTCTTCTCTGTTTCAGCCATCCATTGAAGCTGGATAGACTTGATAAGGTACAGAGGATGGAGACATTACAGAACTTGGACTGAAGATGAGTTCCACTTCTGGTTTCCTACCATTGATTTCTGCCCACTGTGCACCACGCCCCCAATAAAACCAACCAACGTCATAGCACATGTTACCCCTAGCAACGTTCGACGCGAATAACGCGTCTTCACGGCGTGCGAAAAGTGGCATTTTTTAACATATTAATGTCTTCGAATGTACCACAAGAATACAGTCATCTATAATACAATTGATCCAGAATATAGAAGCCTCTCAAATAGTGGCAAACAATTTTGCTTGTAATTTTCGAACCGTTTTGGCCCAGATTTGACATTTGTAACACGGGGGGTTAAAATGAGAACGCGTTCATCTTCACCAGCCAATCCTCAACGGTCAGCCTACAGGCAACCCACAACGCAGCGCGGGAACTGCAGCTCTGGGATCCTAGTGGGCGGACGTCCCTTGTACAGGTGTTCCCTGGCGAGCCTGGCAGGGGATGGGATTAAGGCAGTTCGGCGACACGGCAGCACGGCAGCAGCAGTAACAGGGGCGTCCACATCGAGTCGAGTCCAGTCCAGTTGCTGCTGTCGTCTGGTGTTCCAATAATTAATAAGTTTAGGATTGCCTTAGGGTTATGACTGCACACTGCAGACGCCGATGCGACCTCTGCGGTCGACTGTGCGCCGTGTCACACCGTATCTGCCACTATTCGCTGGCCCAGCCTGGCATTGTGGATGCGATTGCTACGTCGTGACCTCTCAACGTGTTCGCCGCGTCGGATTGGACGCTCTTTGTTTTGAATGCAGGCGAGAGTGGCAGATGAATGGTCAAAGCCGTGGGGGGAAGGGACATGAACGTGGAAATGCCTCGATGCGTGCTAGGTAGAAGCAAGAGCAATAAATTGAGAAAGGCTATGTATTGTAGCTTGGTCCCTCTTTCGTGTTCTTGCTCTCCCCCTTTTCTCCTCTATTACTTTCATCGTCATAAGCCAGCTGGAGATTAATAAACTCGGAGGATTCTCGACGCCTCTTAATAAGAAATTCTGGGAAAACGGCGACAGGACTCGACTCGAAGGTTCGAGGCGCCCGAGCGGAGGTTGCTTGCTTTATCGTCGTGCAGGGGAGATTGATTGCAGCCCGCCCTCAGAAATTTGACTTTCGCTTGCCCCATCCCATGTTCGATGTCAACAATTACCTCTCCATCCGACAACCTCCCGCACCACCACACCGCCAGGGTCCGGATACCATATTCTTGCGCTGTCTTTGTTCTGCGAGTTCTGTAATATAGGAGCGTTTGTCTTTGCCTGCGCTGCGAGTGAGTCTGCCGTCCAATTTACTGTCTGCGTTTGCTGCTGCTTTTGGAGCTTTGTTGACAAACGCTCTGCTGGCCGAAAATTTGCTGACCTGGCTCTGCTGCCCTCACAGTTTCTTCACGACTTTATGACTCCTCTACGACCCTTCGAGATACCCCGGAAACACAAGCAAACCGTCAGTTTAAACTTTGGAAGCTCTCAACAACACTTTCCGACTACCCGGTTTGGAGCCCACCTCTCGAGCTGGTCTAAGACCACTCCACAACCATGAGTGCTCCACCGCCGCCGCCGCCTCATGGAGAGAACCCCAAATCCTCGGGTCTACCTCCAGGAAAATACGACATCTTCATAATACCTCAGCACTCCTCGGGCTCCGGCTTTCTATACCTGCCATCCCTCAAGCCCAATGTAAACAGCTTCGCTGCCGGCTTTGCGTCGGCGCTTGTGCTGGTGGTTATAGGGCAAGCATTGGCGCCCGCAGTTCAGCAATGGTGGAACAGCATAAAGGGATCAGGGGGAATGGGCATGATTCTATTGATTACGGCAATTGGAGTTGGGGCGTGGGCTCTGGGAAGGGCACAGAATGACGCTGGTCCGGGACCAGGTGGTGGCCCCGGAGCAGCACATCCCCCGCCGCCAGACCCAGGCGCTCACCAATATACACATTCAAACGGCCATTCGAATGGATATGCCAGTGGACCACCTCCTGCATCAGGGCCACCGCCTGCGTCAGGACCACCACCAGCATCAGGGCCGCCACCTGGAGCTGGGGCGGGACCGAAGTCTTCATGGCAACGGACAAATCCTCCGCCTGGTACGACGGGCGCCAGTGCAAATACAAACACAAACTCGAGTTCGGCCAATGGTGCCGCTAAGGGAGCATGGGAGAAGGCAAGAGAAGAAACCAAAAAGAGAGAAGAGGAGCGGAAAGCTAGGGAAGCTGCACAGAAGAGGAAGGAGGAGTTAGAAAAGCGGTTAAGAGAAGCCCGGGAAAAGGAAGCTCGTGAACGAGAGGCTCGGGAAAAGAAGCAGAAGGAAGATGAAGCGAGAGCCAAGGCGAAGCTTCAAGCCGCGATCGACCTCGAGAAGGAAAAGTTGAGGGCGCGGGAGAAGGAGAGAGAAGAGAGGGAAAAGGAAAAAGCAAAGGAGAAAGCGAAAGAAATGGAGAAGGAGAATGAAAAACCTAAGGGAAGTAGTTATGCTTTTTCTGCGACTGGAGAACGGACGAACCCTTGGCCAAAGGGGCGACCTCCATCTCCGGTTACTCAGCGCTCACAACCACCCTCACCCGTCAAACGACCTCCTCCCCCTACAGCAAAAACTTATTTAGGTACCGACGACGACGCCTACTCCTTCCGTCCGTACGATAAGCCGAAAAAGCCGATGCACCAGAAGTCAGCATCTTCAGTCTACTCCGAATCGTCCTACGCAGCCTCACATACCACCTCCCAAACGTCGCCCCCGCCTTCACATCGCGGTCCCTACAGCACGAAAGATCCCGACAAGATCGTTATCAAAGCAGTATACTCCTTTAATAACGCATTTCTCAAGACTCCGACGTCTCAATTGGTATCAGGTGTAGGATCAGTTACAGACGGGTTGATTCTTCGAATCACAACCGAAGGTCTCTTCATCGATGATGATGTCCGTGGCGTCCCACAACGAGAATGGGACGTCAAAGCATGGACTATGAAACTCGTAGAGGTATGGTGTCCATCTTTCCGCGCTGGAAATTCTGCGTCTGCTCGCGTTGCTTCCCCTTCTGCGCCCAACACCAACAAAACATTCCGTCGCCTGTGGGGCTTGGACAAGGACAAAGCCGCGACGTCCGAAGAGACGGACGCGCTCCTGACCGACATGTCCCAGCTCTGCCGCGACAATTGTCGCTCCTTCGCCCCATCTGCATCTGCTTCGTCCTCGCGTTCGTCTGCGTATTCTAGTTCTGCAAGCTCCAATTCTTATGATGAACGCTCTTCCGTGTCCGATTCTGCTTATGGTTCATCTGTTGGCTCGTCGTCGCCCAGAGAGAAACGAACTGACAAGGGCCTGGCCTTCCAGACAGGAGAAATGAAGAGCGCGCGGCTGCACGTGCTGCGGGCCAGCATCCGCGATCAGGATGGCAAGAAGTACGTCTTTATCATCAGCGAGGAGGAGAGCTGGAAGGTAGCTGTCGGGCTACAAAAGTTGAGAAAGGGCTCACAAGTTCGCGCGTTGGGTGTGAGTGGGATGAGCAGCTCCGATGCGAGGGGCACGCTGGAACATTTGGGCTGGGTATGAGACTACGAAGAGAGGGGGTTGACATAGGGGGCGAGGAATGTTGCTGGCGTGGTGACGAAAAATCTTGTTTGGAATGTACTGTGCTAAGCGAGCGAGCGTGCGAAGTGAAGGCATTTACACAATCATTGCGACGGAGTTCTCTGTAAGAAATTCATACCAGACACCTTTCAGGATTTAGACGCGTCGTACAAACGGTTGGAAAATGAATGGGACAATTGCATATGCAGATTTAAATGAGCGTTCTGGTTCGTATGCTGTGCTACGGCGTTTGTGCTGTTGTGTGTAACGGATGCGTGTTGGAATGCTGTTGTGCTAAGGGGTATGCTTGACACGTGAAAGACATCAGTATGTAGAACGAGGATTTATGCAATGCAAAACTCAGCCTCCACCTGAGATACAGGAACGAGTACCGGCAGCGGCTTCTTCCCCCGTCGTTCCGCTCCTGCTAGATCCCAAATCCCACCGTAGCGGGAAGTCCCACACAAAAACAAACTTTCTCCAAGTCGGAGTCCCGGTGCAGGAAGAAGCTCAATGAGTTACTTTCCTCGGATAGATAGAGCGATTGACTCAAGAGGCGTTTGCGCTTTCCGTGAAGATGGTTATAGCAACAGGCAAGAACGATGGAGGAAGAGAGGATTATCCTTTCCACGGAAGTGAAGAAAGGCAAGAACGAATGAGGTGACAAGGGGATTCAATCGCGCTTTCCCAGAATAAAGGGACAGATTGGAGGGAAGGAGTTACTGATCCTTCATCGATAGTTGGGGAAGGATCGACAAGTGAGGTTTTAGCGTGGGACTAGGAAGCTGGGACGTTCCTTCTCGAATAACATTTCAAATCAATGACTGGAATCATAAGGACAGAACTTAGTGAAATGTGAGAATTGTGAAATAAGCTCAGGAAAGTGGCAGTCGAAAACAGATGCGGATAGCCGTGACACTTGAAGAGTCCATGTGAAATGAAGAAGAGAACATATTGCTCAATATATGTCGACTACCTAGTGGTATCATCTCTGTAGAATTCGTAACCTCATAGACATCCAGACCCATCATCTCTAACTCCCCAATTTTCCAAATCATCAGCACCGTAATATCCAAGTGTCTTATCCAAGCAGCCTCATTATCAGCTAGTCGTCCAGACGGGCGCTTTGCATAACACCTGCCGCCCTCTAACCTCTACACCCACAAATCCAGCAAACCGGACTTTCTGCGCTCCATCGTCCGTCGACGTCTTGCTTTTGCCCTCGCTACTGCCATCCTGCCCCCCTTGCGAGCTGAGGCTGGGTTTCCTGCCAGGCGGCCCGCTTGAACTGCTGCCGCCTCCCAACATGGCCTGCAACATGCCACCCTTTGGCTTTTCTTTCCGTAGCTTACCCCCCTCGGACTTCTCTTCCTTGGCGTAATCTTCCTTGTCCCCACTGCCTGTACTTGCTGCGTCGATCTCACTCGATGTCTCTCCACCGGGATTTTCTAGAGCTGGAATGCCGGCTTCTGTCTTCATGATGAATGAGTGTAGTAACTCTCCAGGCATCGGGTACACAATGGAAATGTCTCGGCTTTCCAGGGGCAGGTTTGCTGCAATGCTGACAGCCAATTCGACTATCATATGAGCACTATCTGAAATACCTGCTGGTATCGGCTCTTGCAGAAAGTTGATTAGGCTCGCTGTCAATTTTGAGGTAGCAAATTGCGCAAATTCTGTCTTGTACTCCTCGCTTTCCGGTGATTGCAAGACATCCTTAAGACCCTCCAAAGTAGCCAGCCTCCATTGCACCACCTTTGCTGTGAGGGCATCCGATTCCTCTTGGTTATTCAATTGTGGGGAGAATCGCCGAATGTTTTGTTCGATGCTCTTCAGACTTGTGCTTAAGCTATCCTCCAGTCCTGGATGGAAGGTCCGGGAGAATATCTCATCCACAAGAAATTTAGTTATGCAAGCACGGCCTACAGCTGTCATCTCTTGCTTTCCTATCTTCATTGCATCCTGATTCGTGAATGGAATTAGCCATGCTGGTATTGTTTTCCAGTCTTTGCGTATGTTAAATGCGAGGTTCGTCGTAGCTCCATCCAAACGTTGAAAACGTGTCATATACTCGCTATCATCGAGGGATGTTCGAGACTGTGAGAGTCGCTGATTTGCCAATGTATTTTGTAGTTGCTCAACCTGCGCTGTCTTATCGAAATAAAGACCCTTTACCTTCTTGTACTTGATTTCTAGATGGGTTAGAAATTTACGAGTATCTGGTATGGCTGTAACTTACGGAGTTCCTTGTGAGCTTCAGAAATATCCTGGCCTGTTGCTTGCGGGGGCGGTGTACTTCGCCCTTGCTCACCAGCTGCCGTATATTGATCCCTTTGAGGTGGACCTCCTCTATACGTTGAACCTTGTGTACCTGAAGATGAAGGCATAGGGCTCGATGCTGGAGTAGACGTATTACCCTGATACGACTGAGAACGGCTGTAATTTGGCGGTGGACCGTCTCCCGGCTGCCCTTGCGTGGGTTGCAAAGTTGCCTTTGGATCCACTGCAGATCTGCGGTTCTGCTGTGACGCCCCAGTGGGTGGAGCCATACCAGCCACAATTTCAGATAGAGGGCGAGGGCCTTGAATTGATGTCGTTCGATCTGGATATTGTGAACGTTGGTAGGAGGTGGGGGATGCTCCGTTCGAGTGCCCAGAGATCGGGCGTTGTTCTTCTCTTTGTTCGACCGGCGAGTCGTGAGATAGCTGTGAGACAGTCTCAGGGTTTTGTTGCCGAAAGGGATCGTTTATGACCAACCCAGGCTGAGGCAACGATTGCGGTGGTGGATGGCTTATATTTGGTAACTCGTAGTGGACCTGAGAACTCGAATTAGAGGGGTTGTAATAAACCTGCTGTGTTTGTTGCGGTTGCGAAGCTTGGTATTGTAGACGGCCCTCGTCGTTTGGGTTAAAGGACTCCGTGTCCGATTCGCTTTGTACTGGCCGAATGGTGGACAGTTGACCTTGCTCTCGAATAGAGCTGTGGCTGTGAGCGCTCTCCTGATCTGGGCCCCGAATGAGATACGGATCGAGACCGCTGTCGTCCTCGTTGCCCTCTTGTGGGGAAGGGAGGTGTGACCTAGAATCCTGCGCTGGGGATGGCCAATCAACCCTCTGCTGGTCTGTAGAGACCCTCTGCTGCTGCTGCACAGTGCGTATACTGGGAGGATTCTCTTGGCGTTTAGAGAGTCGGCGGGAAAGGCCAGCGGTGTTATTGTACTGGCCCTGGGGTGGGTTCTTGGGGGTTTCTGATTGTGAAAGTCGGTTCGTCGACGATCGCATCCGGTCAAAAAGGCCTCGGGATTTTCTGTGCTCAGTGGTGGGGTTTGGCGGGGGAGGGGACTGTTGCTGCTGAGGCTTGCGAGGGTCGATGTTCAGATCGTCTGCGGAGACGAAGACCTGCTGCTGCTGTTGTGATGCACTGGAATACCGTGTAGACTGCGATCGCGATGGCACGTCTGCAGGATTCTGGTAGAGGCGCGGATCCGCGTCCGGGGAATGTGCGGTATTGTGCACTTCGTAAGGCTGCTGGTGGTCGGCGCGAGGAGTGGATTGCGTGAAGACGGGGGGGTGTTGTTGCGGTGGAGTATTGTGAGGCAGCGTCTGTAATTGTTGATGCTGCTGCTGCTGCTGTAGCTGTTGATGCTCGCCCGACGCTACACCTACGACTGGCGATGCTGCTGCTGAGAGATCTCCGGTGGAAGGAGCCGTTCCCTGGACGGCGGAATCGTTCAACGCCTGCCTTGAACGATTGCTATGTTTGTGGATTCCGAAGGGCATTTGTCTGAAGCGCAATCGTGGCCGAAGCTCACGATTTCAGGATTCGCAGGAAGTCAGGCAGTGCACACGGCGGTGGGGCCCAGTACACAATAGTCAGGGAGCTAGGTCAGCTGGATGCGTGCCAGAGGGCCAGGAGGGCCAGGAGGGCCAGAGTTCAGACACCCCAATTGAGGTTCTGAAACAGGAAACAAACGAAAACGACTCCTGCGGGTATGCGGTGCTGCTATGCTCAGTGCGGTATGCTCGCTCTTCGTAAAGTGTCTATCAGCAAATGCAAGGTCGCAGTCTCAATGGCACTGGTAGCGGAGGGGACAGGAATAGCAGTATCAGTCGCCTGCCAATTCTAATTCGCGGGACGGCGCGTGGGCGTGAGACCTGACTTCCAAGGAGATTGAAGATTGGGGCGGAGCAGGCACGGGCTGGCGACAACCTGCCGTTCGTCAATCTTTAAAATGGCTGGAGACTGGAGAAAAGGGTGAGTGGCCGAGTGGGTGAGCTTAGAGTTGGGGGCTCATTCGAAGAAGCAGAGGCAGAGGGGGAGGGGGAGGGGAGAGTAAGCAGCAGCAGGATAAAAAGCATAGACGACGTAGACGTAGATCATACATCATACAGAAGCAAGCAAGGCCAGAAGCAAGAAAGAGCAGGGAAGCTCTGGAGAGAGCGCAGGAGAGAGAGCTCCCTGTTCCCCAGCCCAGATGGCGATTTTACTTTCATGGTCTACAGGATGGATTGAATCTTCCTCTGCTCCAATATCCGCTGGATTACTTCCCACGAATAATGTTCCCAGTGAGCACTTAACTATTAATCCAAATTCTAGAAGTTTAAAAGCGTAAGTGCATCGCATATGATGCACCCAAGAGGAATAGTCTAGCCACTGTCAGCTCCGAATCTTCTCAGATATCCCACCGGCGAGACCTTAGTTGTCAGCATTCACCTGGACAAAGCAAGTCGCTTATGCTCCTGCAAGCCAAAGACTTCGAAACGAGCAAGGCTCGACAGCGTAACAAGCTTTCTTGCAGGCGTTTACTGCGCGCTTGTCTGCTGTTACCCCGCCAGTCTGGCCCTCATCTGAAGATGAGATGCGTTTCTATTATTAGATTAAGTTAAGGATATCCGTTGTATTGTGGGGAGCCGCCATGACCCGCCGATCTTCTATCGATTGACAATTGCACTGCTCTCGGACTCTTCGGCCTCCTTTCAATATCCGAAAACTTGAATCTAAAGGTATTTGATATCTCTTGATTGAAGATATGAGACGTTGTCACCAGGAAACTATTGATGATATGCATATATATTATTCATCCTGGTACTGTAGTTGCAAGAGTGGACCGTACAATACCTGAAGCTCCGTACCTACTCAGCTGCACCGGTAGCCGTAACTCTACGAAACCATAGTGTCTTTTCAACAAGATTCAAACGAATCGGTATTACTTCGTTTCGAGGAATGCTGAGAAATGTGCGACTCTTCCAATCCTTCGGGCTGGCAAGCTGGCTGAAAACTCGAAAAAAATATCATGCAAACATCCGAGCAAATCCCGCCCTTCATGCTGTAGAAATCTCCTTGATCAAATCCCCAGACGACTTGCTGGAAACGCAGGTCCATGAAACAAACTGTTCAACCATGGATATGGAGCCGATACAGCCTACAAACCCTACCTCTGCAGCCTGCACTCTGCACTCTGCACTCAGCAGTGCACAAGCCCCGCAGTGCAATCACATGGTGTCGTACTTACACAGCCCTCAACGTTTTGCTCATGCCGTTCCCAGCCGTTTGCACACAGCCTTGCACAAGCACAAATGCAATGCGTTGTGCACGAGAACAAATGGTAATAAATATCCGACTGCGGAACAAACTGCGTGCGCTGGATGTGGTTTCCTCGGTCTTCTGCTGCGGTGCGTCGGAGGACCATTGTTTTAATATTGTTCTTGAGATGGAGCTGATGCTGCTGGCCGCTTCCTTTTCAAGCTCTTCAGGGTCCTCGGCGTGAGACGGAGCGAGCGTCTATAAGGAGGTGGGATCCAGGCTCCTTCCCCCCCCTATTTCATCTTGGCATGACGTCCGTCTAATCTAACCTTTTCTTTTCCTGGACGGATCTGTTTCAACTCTACGCATTTGATCCCCTTGCTAGCTTCGCTCTCCATGATTGAAATTAAGCCGCACTTTATACGGCCAAAGATGCTCAGGAACAGGACCAAGTGATCCATTGATCGCCGTGGGGGAGGGGTCCGAAACACCCCATTCCTGAAGGCTCATAGGCTATTCTTTCTGACCTTGACACAGCGTTGACCAGAAGGATTGGATTTTCGTACAACTACAAGATTATGGGTAAATGCTGTGGAGTATCAAGGATGGCCCAGCACAACCTTTATCCCCTTCCTTCTGGCTTGCAGATTTCAGCTGTTCTTGTCTGTTCACGACATCCAATATTCTTTCGTTTATTCAAATAACTCAAGTGAATTGTTCGTGTGGTTCGATTATAAATCTTTCGATTTTGTTCTATGGAAATAGAAGCATTCACTATTTTGTTTGAGCCTTCGAAATAATTAACAACCGATAAAAAGCTCCAAGTCTTGATTTCTGCATAGAAAGATTGTCAATCACACACATCGAAGCTGCCAGAACATCACAGTCAACGTTCATATATCGGAACATCAGACCTTCGTCAAATCATCAGTCCTAGAACATCAAGCCCTCAAGATACTCCAAGAAAAAAGCCGCCAAAATGCATGTCATCCAACTCGCTACCCACCTGATTGGTCTCGCCCTGACCTCTCAAGCCTTCTTTCAAAGCTGTACAGCCAGAAGTCTCCCCAACAGCCAAATCCAAAAACGCGCAGGGGCCTTCAGCAGTGCAGAGAGCAGTATCGTTATTAAAGACTTCTTGATTTCCGACGTCTGCTCCAAATCTATTGCTGTCGATGCTGCGGGAGCAAACTGGAACAAAACATTCTCGGTATGCAAACTCCCACCACCTAACTTCTCGACCTATACTAACCATCTCAAGTTCCTCTTCACCGACCAAAACTCAAACACCACCACATCATGTGCGCATACGTGGACCGATGCTCGCAACAGCACTATCAATGCTCCCTTCCAATATGTTCTTTGCGCCAACACAAGCAATGCAAATGAAGAGCACTTCCAGTGGAGATTTGAGACTATCAAAAGCCTTGGATCTTTCCAGGTGGAATTCACTCATGGATTCAATGACCCAGCGTAAGTCTCTTCACACCTCTATCTATGAGCAACAAAACAGACTCACACATATAGGAACTACGAGCCACCGTACAGCTATGTGCAGTACTTCTCCGAGACACCGATGAATCTCACCTGCAAGTCAACCAGGGGAATGACTGACTGCGGCCTTCCCGCTGGCCAAAGTTCTATGAAAGCGCCTGTCAATTCTATTTCGAACTGAAGAGTAGTTTATTTGGGTCGGTCTTGAGCATTGTTGCATTCTGGGGTGTTAATTTTCGTGAAATTCATATGCCAGATGGATGAGGCTAGGGATGTAAGCATTGACGGAGTTGATGGGGAAAATAGATCTGATGATAGGTACTGGTAGAACTAATTCACAACTCCGAGACATGCTGGTGCCTGCTTTCAGTCATTCTGAAGTGACGCATCATTTCCATCTTTCTGGTAGACCAGCTTACTTGCTTCTTACTTCTTGCGTCTTCGGCGTGGCCAAGTAAATAGCCAGCCCCTATCAAAGCATCTGCACTTCTTCGTTCAGCTGGAGAAATATCCTTTGTGAGAGAGGCAGTGAAATATAAATCTAGGCAGCATATGACAACCGTCTGAAACTGGTCTTTTGCGAACAACTCCTGCCTTTTTCGATCAGTGACTCCTCCCATGTGGATGAGCGCCGACGAAGGCAGCAACGACACGACAATTTATGTCCACACTTGCTAGCAATATCTTTGAACCGTTTCAAGTTACTCGTTCCATGCTGCCTAGCAAACTTGGTTCCTTCCGTCCTCGGAGCTTGCAATTAGAGAGTCACGTGCACCAATCACGTGGAGCTGAATAATAGAGTAAGTGATGATTTTGTGAGGCTTTGCAAGTGAGACATTGCACCATTGGAAACCAAGAGACTGGGAAACCTTGTCAAGCTTAAAATGGGGTTTTGGGCTGGGCATGGTCGATTTGGTGTTCCACTGCAGCGGAACATCGCCACCTCTGCGGCGCAGCAACGCGACATCACATTTCTTTCGAGGCACACCCAACGGCATCTTTCATAACACAACCCAAATTTATTCCAAATGCGCATCTTTCGGCGTTCACATCTGAAACTATGCTTCAAATCTGCCTCGGTCTTAGTTGGCCAGGCAAGTCACTGTGGCTGTGACAGTGTTTGCGAAATCGGACCAGTAGAGTGAGTGAGTCATTCCGACGACGCTTCCGCACCTCTCCTGTCACGCTATTTGGTGTTGCAAGCACATGCCTCTATCCAGGTCGAGTCATATCGCGTGCCTCTGTTTAGACCAAGTCCATGATGACTCTATGAGTGTAGTTGTCGTGATATAAAGTGCGAGTCCTTGCTATTCAAGTCCTTTCTCTCTCCATCGCAGCCCTCCCAAATTTCTCTTTCCTTTTAGGATTTTCCCTCTCCTAAGCCCCCTTTGTACCTTTTCAAAATACCTCTACAAACAAATTCCTTCATCATGGTCACAATGAATGGGTACACGGTTACTCCGAACCATCGTCAGAATAGGCGGAGAGAGCGGCCTGGCTCTCGGACTCGTCGGACTATTACTCGCAAGTCGAATATACAAAACGAGTATACCGAGGGATTGCTGGATGCCTACGACACCAGCATATCTCTCCCGTCCGACAAAGCCAGGCCCTCTCCCCTCCTGCGTGAGAATTTCCACCAGACATGGCAGCCGTGGAAGGAGCGGGAGGCCGAGCAGAAGGCTCTCGAGGTGGAGAGGATGCAGCTAGAGCAGCTAGAGCAGCAGAGATTATACGGCGGAGATGTCTCTGACGACGTGAGTCTTTGTCCAGCCATGCTGAGCGTGGTGATGAGCCTGTTCGGCGACATCGATTACATAGATCCTTGACTCGCACACCTCATCATCATCTCCTCTCTTTCCCTTTGGCAGTGGCGTTCTTGGCGTCTGGAAAACTTACGTCCTCGCCAGGAGCTTGTTCGAATGGGCATCCTATATGATATCAAGGACGAGGACAACATGGTTGCATGCGAAGTGCATTTTGAGCAAGCATCTCCTATGTTTATCCTACGGCATCGTAAGCCAAAGCGCTCTCGTCGGCGTTCATCTTGGCGCTCTCTGCCACTCTATCTGTCTTTCTCCAGTCTCGGAGACGATGCCGATATTGCGCGACTACTGTCGCCTTCCACTCCAACCACACCAACGCCCATGACGATCCAACATCGCCTCCCCTCAAGCACACCAATACCCACGGATATCCCACAGTCATTACCGCCCTCGCCGGCGCTGGAGTCTGCAATTGTTCACGGGTCTCAATATTTCCTTCCTAATACTTCAATCAACAAAGATTCGCTTCAACCCAACACCACAGGCGACGACTGGGAATTCATCAACACACCACGCCACCACACAACTCCACAAACCACGACCCCCATCTCCGAGCCAGAAACTTGGATTCTCCTGAGCGACGACTCGTAGCAAATCCCTCCCATTGAGGACAACTCTGCGGACCGCTGGCCTGCACTGGGTCATGCGAGAGGAGCAATGGGCGGATTGGTCCTCACTATACTCAGGCCTGGTTTCTGGTGGTACTTGTTCGTCTCGATTAAAAAGGAGAGACCAGATGAGATGAAAATACACCAAAACGAGGAGATCAGAAAATAAAGATATGAAGAGAGGACAGTTGTGTGCTCACGGTCAAAAGGGCCGTTTGAGCTCGCTGTTTTGGAGGAGGAGAGAAGGAACGTGCCGGCGGAGAGGGGATCGTGGTCTGTGGACTGTGGTGCTGTGTGTGATGATCATGACCTGTGCGCCCCCTTGGTAGTTGACGACAATATTATCTTAGTATACCAATTAAACATTCTGACCATCTCTTCGTGCTTGCTAATCTGTGGCCGCCTTGCCATTCGCTCCTGCCTTCTTGTGAAAGTCCCGTGACCAACCTTCTTCAAAATATTTGCGCATTTCTTTGTTCTTCATCGGAATTCGAACAGGGGTTTCATAACTAGTTCGCTCTTTCGAGTTGCGAACCCATCATTGGTGTCGGCAGCGTCCCGTTGAATTTGCCACCAGTGCTTCCGCAACCGCTCCCTCCCAGCCAATCAAAATTTCCAACTTTTCATCCAACGGGAGGGGCCCAAGACCTTCGCATGTCGAGGCTTGTTTGGGCCCGCGCCCAATCTTCTTACCTGATCCCTTTTTCTTCCATTCCACGCACGTGGAGGAGTATATTCCAAAATTGGAAATATACTGATCATTTGTCAGAGCACCCAAACCTTCTCTTTTACACTTGTCATCTTGTATAGGTCTTATAACTTGGCGGGAGGAAAGGGAAAGTGTTTTATGTGATTTCGAGCTCTGGAGCTGAACCGTCGTGTACGTTCCTGGGACCTCAAAGCGATCGAGATATGAAATTTGGACTCTGGGAAAGCTCGGCACTTGGTATGCAGGGTTGAGATGACTCGAAGGCAACCACTACACCCGGCCCGAGCAAATCATTATGAAAGCTGAGTTGTACATCTTGTCATCCTCAACTATGTAATCGAAAAACGAAGTGCAACAAAAAGACACGAAATACTCAAAACGGTGATGATATACAAATGGACTCTGTGAAAGATTTCTGAGTGGATGGAGAAGCCGGACTAATCAAATGAGAGCATTACTTTTGTATGTGTAACACGCATTTAGGATTTCAATAAATCGCGGAAATATGTTCAAAAGCTTGGACGTATTAGAGAACGGTTCTTCACTCTACATAATAGTCTTCGGGACGGTTGGAATGTCACCCTTGCCGTTGATTGAGGATGAGGATGATTTACTGTGACACGAAGCTAAATTTCGGTTGTGTCTACAATGACGAAAAAATAGGTTCACGTCATCTTCGTAGAAATGCAACAACACCCCCAAAACAGACAAGAAGATGGCAGGGGTAGGAGACAATAAAACATTTACATCACCATAGAAGTGCAACAAAAAACAAGATATCTCAAAACAGGCAAGAACACGACAGGGGTATGGAAACAAGATGTCAGGGTGAACTTTACATCATTATTATAGAAGTGCAACAAAAAATCAAGATGTCCCGTTTCAGACAAAAATACGATAGGGGTAAGGTAATGGGACGTCATGAAAGCTCCTTACATCATTATAGAAGTGCAACAATAAACACAGCCGTCCAAACAAGACGACGTGGGTCAGGGCAATTCTTATTTACATCATTATAGAAGTGCAACAAAAAATCAGAGTTCCAAAAGTGGTAAAAGCCCGTGACGACCGTGACGGTCATTGAGGCGGGAATAAGCAAGATGGAATGATGTATCTTAGATGAATTGGGGGGCGGGGGGGGCGAGTCATGTGACTGGAGAGCTTCTCCTCGGAACAGAAGGTGACACCAAGAAGACTGAGCAGAAGGCACTCGCCTGGCATTTCTGATGAGAAGGATTTATCCTTCAGTGTGCAGTTGAGATATCTGGAACTGGAAGACTAGAGAGGAAATACGCGTAACTCTACGAGAATTTCATCGCCGAGGTCGATTTTGCAATCCTAATTAATGATTATCTGACGTTTTCAAAACACTTTACCAAAACCAGCCACGATTTTCATTCTCCCCATTGATAATCTTCAGCGCCTCGTCACCTTTCGGTACCGCTGCGGTCAAGTTCTCATATCCATCATCAGTAACGAGGATATCGTCCTCGATTCTGACACCGCCAACGGCCCAGTATTTCTCGAGGAGATCTGCGTTGATGTACTTCGCGTACTTTGGGTCTTTGAGGTAGACTTCTTGGAGGGCGTAGCGGGAGAAGTATCTGCAAATGTGTGAGACATTGATAATGTGGTGAAGGAGAGGGGGCCTTTACATTCCGGGCTCAACGGTAATGACCATACCAGGCACGAGCAATGAGGGGCTCTGGATACCCATGGAGAAGTACGCGTTATACCAGTCTATTTTCTGGTTTGGTTTGAAGCCGTAGAGGAGAGCACCCTTTGCGCCAACATCGTGCACCTCGAGACCCATGTAATCTGTTGAACGAGTAAGCGTCTGGAGTAGTAAGATCGGTAGGGAGTACTTACGGCCAAGACCATGGGGAAAGAAAGCGAGGGAGACGCCGGAAGAATATAACTCTGGGAAGGTTCCATTCCCAAGCAGTCCTAGTTCCATGAGTCCCCTAAGAGCAACTTTGTGGGCATGCATATGGATTTGTCGGTAATCAGCCTGGTGAGGTGTTTAGCATTCTTTACAGATAGTGTCCAAGGACAGGAGTTGACTTACGCCTGGCTTTACCATGTTAATGCAGTCGTCTTGCATTTTGGCCACAATATCGTAGATGCCCTTGGCTTCAGTGGTCCACTTCCCGGAGATAGGAAACGTCCTGGTGACATCGGAAGCATATTCCTTCCACTCGGCTCCAGCATCCAAGCATACCAGCTGTCGTCCTTCCAAAGGTTCGTTGTTTGCGGCATAATGAAGCGTACTAGCATTTTCTCCAGAGCCTGCGATAATGCCGTACGATTGGTTCTTGGCTTGCTGAGAAGTGCAAGTTGCTGCGAAGGTTGCTTCGATTTCTGCCTCGTTCTTAAACACCTTGAGGCCTCGAAGAACATTGATGTGTGCATCTGCGGTGACTGCACAAGCATGGCGAATGAGCTTCAACTCATGGGCGCTTTTAATGACACGTGCGGCATCCATAGCTCGCTGCAACCTTGTGGATTCGTAACGAGAGGCAGGAGCCATAGTATTGCTTCCATCTCCATTCAGAACGTCCAGAGGAAGTTTCGGTTCCTGGCTCTTGTGGAGCAAGTAGATCCTGGCACCTTTGCTTGGATTCTGGAGGAATTTCTTAATAAATGTGCGGAGGAAGATACTTTGCCCCACAATATCGACGTCTGAACTCTCTAGGATTTCGTCTCGAGTGGGTTTAAATCCGTGATATATTACGCTTCGTCCTTTGTTCTGAACAGGGATCCACGCAATCATGCAATCGCGTTTGATGTTGTAAGTAGCGTAACAATCAGGATAGTTGATGCCGCTCATGTAGTAGAAGTAACGACGCTGGCGAAAAAAAACTTCCTGATCCGAGTCCTCGTAGGTCTTTGAGGGGGCACCCGGAAGGAAAATCAGACCTTCTTTGACACCAAGATGTGTGGCAATAGCTCGGGCATGCGCTTTAGCTAGGGTGAGTATTAGCATTGATGTATTTCCATAATTCCAAAAGATTCCGGAATGGGGTGCGTGCTAAATCGTTAGACCACAAGGTAAGTTTTAATAAATTCAGAAAGAAATATGCCTAGAACTTCACGGCTTCGATTACATATCTGCGTCCGTCGGTTATAAACAAAGCCAAATTTGCGCTTGCTCATTTTCAGCAGTATATCCAATCACAAATGCAGCTGAAAATAGAAGTACCTGCCACCACTTGTGCCAGCTCGTTCCATGAAGTTCTCACTTATTCGTTTGACCGAGAAAACAATCGAAAGTACAGGGTATATCAGAGGGCGGGTGAACTACACCACGTAAGGTTATTTCCCAATCTCAACGTAAAATTACCAAACATCGAGGACTGTTGGCCCCCACATTTTACATTATGCAGACTCACTCAAATCCGGCTTGACTCAAAATCACGGGCCAGAAATTATAGGAGAAATATGCTCACCTGGGTATTTATCCTCGTCTTCGATCTTCACCTTCTCGTATCTAAATTCACGTCTTAAGCAGAGCATTCCCAAAGGGCAGGGCACGACTTGCCGCAGGTCATCTATGTCGGCGCGATCAATGATGGACCATTCGTTCCGGATGCTCGACCCCTCCCCATGCATCGGTAAAGCCGCCATGATACAACACGCTGCGGGACAGGAATTAATTGCAGTTTCGGAGAAAGTTATGGGAGAGTGCATGACCAGTTGATGACAGAAGGCTATTGGATATGGCGGACTCTACGCCTAGGCCTGTTGTGGGAAAGTGCCAACTGTCAGTTGCGGTGCGGTTGCTGACTAAGCGCGCATGCATCCGAACTTCTCTGCTGGATCACCAGCTTCATCTTCTTCTTTACTGACTCGCCGATCTCCGGTACTTCACCTGCTTCACCGGTACTTTGCCGGTACTTCGTGAGGTTTAAGGGTTATCTCCAATTTTGTGTGGTAGGCTCTGAATCGCTCCCACTTTATTCGACAAATCGGATTCCCAAAAAAACCAGTAAATCTTTCCGGGTTCAGTATTACTCGAGTAGGTCCCGAGTAGGAGAATTATTTTGCGCCGCATAAAGTACCCACAAAGCTCCGGCACTCATTTGGAAACCTACCCAAGAACTGCAACTATACCCTTCACTCAAGGGTGATTGAATCTCCAGCTGCTGTGATCAACGGGATCCGAGAAAGAGCGGTCACACGCGCCGGCTTGCACCACGTGAGGTTGATACTTGCTGGCGTGTGAAGACTCCCTCCTTGGATTGAATGCCACGAAGGATGTGATTGTGTCAGTGCTGGGTGACTGTAAATCCCGGTCCTCAAAGGAGGCTCAGAGGCTCAGTCCGGGTGATTGAGGAGGGTCACGGTATGCTTTTCTACGTGACACAAACTTGCAGTATAGTTGTGGCTGACCAAAGCAAGCGACCATTCACAAGCGCATACCTATATTCATTATAATATCTAGAGAGACCCAACTCTTCACCTTCTGAGTCCGGGGTAGCTTACCTACCCCAGACCCCGGACCCCGGAATTTGAAGGATAATCAACACGGTCACAACCTTACAAAAGTCAGTAGACTTGAAACACATAGCAGGGGAAGGTATTGACAGCAAACATCATAGCGTATTAGTCAATGCTTGCAGAAAGTTCGCGGAAGATACGTGTGGGTGCTGACATGTCAAACACGCAGTTTTTCGGCTAGCTCGCGCTTGCCAACAGTCCAAGAAACTTGGCCCGACATACCGCTACTGTACATCTCAACTCGACTTCTACATTCAATATTTTTGGCATGTCTTGAGGCATCACAAGACTACTGCCCAAAGTCCATTACTCCCCATTCACATTCATTTAGCCCTTTAACGTAGCGGTCGCGTCACGCGTACTTCTGAATCATGGAGTATATATATCCTCCCCTCATGGGGTTGGGCAATCTAAAAACCCACCTCCAAACCACTTTATCAGACTCATTAATTTGGGAGCAAATACCAAATAGCCAACCACTACCCTGGAACTATAAGTTCTTTGAGTACATCTACCCCAGCACCGTACCACACTGCGGACCACCTGTCTTTGAAAGCTACTACCAGCTTGTCGAGACCTACGCAACGATGTTCTGGAGCTTCTTCCTCCATGCGTTACTGACTTCGGCAGTTTCTGCTGGCGTTGACTGTAAGTTTTAGCTTCTTGTTGAAATTTCTTCCTCTGGATATTCTCCTCAGAGTTGAACTGCCTTTTACCCTTTAGACATTCTCGGCATCTACTCCCATTTCATTTTTGCTGGTTCCTAGAGAGGCAGTACTGACTCCGAGATTTTAATGAACAGGGAATAGTAAGTATAACCTTGCGCCATCGTCAAGAACAGTATTCCCTGTCAGCATCCACTCGACCAACGGCAATGTTGCCAATGCCAACTCACTCCTCAATGGTCCCAGCGGAAACGCCCAGTTCACTGGTCCTTCTTCCATCTCTTTCGACTTTGGAAAGAATATCGCCGGTCTTGTCAGCGTGACTGTTGGGGATTCTTCCTCACCTGATGCCTCCTTGAGCCTCACCTATACCGAGTCAAGTACTTATATCAGCAGCCAATCATGTGATGGGTCAGTGAATAACTAAGATCCGAACTAAGGGGCTCTTACTGATTTGACATAGCACCCGGGGTCCTCAATTTGATCAACCAATCTCTTTGCCTGTAGGTAAAGGCCCAAACATTTACTCCGTGGAAAGAGAGCATGAGAGAGGTGGCTTCCGGTATTTGACCGTTACCAACAATGGAAACACCAATATCGACGTCACGAGGGTGGCGGTTTACTTCACTGCGGCACCCCAGCAAGATTTGAGACAGTATTGGGGATATTTCCACTGCAATGACGAGCTGCTGAATAAGATTTGGTATGCAGGTTAGTACTTATCAACCCCTCTTATTTCTTGGGTGAAGCTAAGATAAATCTAGGAGCATACACAAATCAGTTGTGCACCATTGATCCCAATCATGGAGTTGCAACTATTCAAAAGTTCAAGTCGGCCAAGAGAGATGATACTCTCACATGGTTCAACAATGTCACCATCGCTAATGGTGGCACTGTTCTCGTCGACGGAGCCAAGCGAGACCGAGAGATCTGGCCAGGCGATATGGTTGTTCAAATTCCTTCCGTCTTCGTCAGTACATTTGATATGGGTTCGGTTCAGAACGGACTCACTGCACTACTCGATCTTCAACATACTGATCAGCAATTCCTTGATATGTTCCCGTATGCCGGCTATCCTTTCAACGAGTTCAATGACATGAGCGCTACTTATCATATGCACACCCTCATTGCAGTCGCCTACTACTTTAAGTATACAGGCGATTTGGCATACGTGAAAGCCAAATGGAGTCACTTTACTCGGGGCATGGCGTGGGCAATCAGAAACGTCGACAGCACTGGTATGATGAACGTCATGGGGAACAACAATGTGGGTCCCAATGCGAGAGACTGGGGTCGCGCTGGAATGTAAGTTATCATCCACCCTATCTTTCACTAATCTTTGGGAGGCGAATCCTGCGGGAGTCTTCTTTTGGAGCTCGTCTCCTCAGTTTCTGAAGCTGCGTTATGTTGTAAAATACTGATGATTTATTAATAGGGGCGGTCACAACGTCGAGGCCAACGCCATCTTCTACTATGCCCTCAACCAAGGCATCATCTTGGCCAAATTAGTTGGTGATTCTGCGTCGGTATCAGCATGGGCGCCGGTTGCTTCCAAGGTCAAGGAGGTCACAAACAGCCTCCTCTGGGACAGTAACGTTGGACTCTACAAGGACAACGAAAACTCCAAGATTTATCCGCAAGATGGCAACGTCTGGGCGATCAAGTCAGGCCTCACCACTTCCGATGCTCAGAATGCCGGTATTTCGGCCGCCCTCAAAGCTCGCTGGGGAAAATACGGTGCACCTGCGCCAGAATCTGTGTTCAACGCCGGTACCCCCGCTTATATCGCTCCGTTCGTTGGCTCCCTGGAATTGGAAGCACATATAATCTCTGGCAACCCGCAAAACGCCATCGATCTCATGCGACTCCAATGGGGTTTCATGCTCAACGACCCACGCATGACGGGGTCCACTTTCATCGAGGGCTACCGGGAGGATGGTGACCTGAGCTGGCCCCAATACAACTCCCAGGGCATTCTCAGCCATTCCCATGGTTGGTCGACTGGCCCGACTGCTTCGCTGAGTTTCGGTGTTGCCGGTATTCAGCTTGACAGCGATCAAGGCAAGACTTGGACGATTCGACCACAACTCGGTGATCTGACTGAAGTCTTTGCTGGGTTCAAGACAAACCAAGGCTCCTTCAACGTCGAAATTGAGGCGAACAGTAACGGCGACATCACGACCCTGCGGATTTCCACTCCTCCAGGAACCCTAGGAAGTCTCCACTTACCGAACGTCCGCGGACAGTTGGCATCCGGATGGGGTGACGGCAAGCGCAGCGTTCGAAGCAGAGGCGCAGTTCGTCGATCAGAATCAGATGGTCCTGGTATCTTCTTGGCTAGTCTTCCTGGAGGTGATTGGCATTTGGTTTTGGACAATTAGATACGTTTGCATTTACGTTGTACATTTGTATAAGAGAGTTTGCATGGGGATGATGCATCTATGGATGTACATTTTGGATAGGATTTGCATGGAGATGGGATGCATATTTGGGCCTGTGGAGGCGCTTTTCAATGCATTTGTAGCGAAACTTCAAGATACCTGAAGAGCATTATGGTGCAGGTTTGGTTATGGGAGTTGGCGCATTGCTTTGGGACTTGGAGATATTCATGCTGGGTTCATATTGGATTGAAATTTGAATTCTTTTCCAGTCTACTCACAATTCTGACGTCGCCAAATCTGAAAGAGTTGCTCGTCGTGACTGTAGAGGAAACCCTAGCGATCTTAATTTCAGAATCATCATTCGAATAAGTGAAGTTCTCGGATAAGCAAGTAGAGAACTTGCGACGATCATCAATAGTACCCCGCATCGAGACACCGCTTGAGCCAGTGTGGGCCGTTGTTGTTGGTGTTGGTGTTGGTGCTGGTGCAGGCGTTGGCGTTGTAGGACGCAAGAACCTTGATCGCTCCTTGACGTGGTACACGGTACGTACCTAGGTATCTCTGGCCCCTGCATCAGCGGCCAGTTACCTGCCAGCCCGCATAGTATTGCTACTATAAGATGTTGGAAATTTCACCCGCCGGCTGTGCCGCAGTCAGCAGCAGTCCTCGCAGGACCCCACCACTTCGCATCCTATAGTGTACCGTATAGCGGTAGGTCTCACCCCTCGGAACTCGGCGCTTTGTAGTCCGGATATCGAAAACTATAATTTG